>JAMPIV010004899.1:535000-570969 GCA_024509875.1 Oreohelix idahoensis
AGCGAGGGAAGTAACAATTAACCCATGTCACGGACGACATAAATATTTCACATAATTATCTCCCTGTCATCATTGATTAGTTAGGGGAGGTAACTTGTTTCGTTTCCAAGGGAAACAATTTGAGTATGAAGAAAATATTAGACTGAATAAAAGATGTTCACACTTTTTAATTTGTAGAAATTTGTTTTAAACAGTTGCGTTAGACAAATCATTATGTTTTAGGTAGATTATTTGTTATTTTTTTGTTTTTTTAAATTTGCTTTTTTTATGCACATTTCAAAAAATTTAAAAGATTTTCAACTTATTGCACGTTTTAAAGTATTAAGCACTTAGCTGTTTTACCACTCTCATTAGTAATAATTTCTCCTATCTCGCTATGTATTCGTAAATGAGCACAACAAAATGTTTAATCAGCACTAACTAGTGTTGTTTCATTGCTTTCTCCATCTTAAAGAGGTAGCATTTCGCTTCTCAGAATTTTGGCTAAGATCAAAGTGTCTTAGCAAGGACCGGGATCACATAATTTTACATATTTAACTCAATAAAGTCAATAGACCTCACTTTGAGCCCCAGAAGGGGTATTTAAAAAAAAAAAACTATTGCTGTTCATTAATCAGAAAATTACCCTTTTTGTATTTCTATCAACAGTTTTCTGCTTCCGTGTTATTAATAAAAGAAAAACACATTATTTTATATTGCTCCGTATTTATGGTCAAGGGTTATCTCTTAACGAGGAGTTTGGATTTGCTTTAACCAAATAAATAAATAAATAAATAAATGAAGAAAAAACTGAATACTGGGATGTGACTGTGTCCAATGGCTAGAATTCTTGCTACCCGTGGCAAGGTGATCGGTATCAAAATCTTAAACAAAAAATACGTCATTATTTTTACGTCATATTATTTGGTTCTGTGTTTGCAACGTTTCAAAGCAAGGGCATCTATTTCAAATATTAACCATGTTTCCTGATTATGTAAAAGTTATGTAATGTGTGATATATTTCCTGATTATGTAAGAGTTAAGTAATGTGTATTATGTTTTTTTGATTGTGTAAGAGTTAAGTAATGTGTGATATATTTCCTGATTATGTAAAAGTTAAGTAATGTGGATATATTCCTGATTATGTAAGAGTTACGTAATATGTGATGTATTCCCTGATTATGTAAGAGTAATGTTATGTGTGATATATTTCCTGATTATGTAAGAGTTAAGTAATGTGTGTTATATGTATTAATTATGTAAGAGTTAAGTAATGTGTGATATATTTCCTGATTATGTAAGAGTTTGGTAATGTGCTATATATTTCAGGATTATATAAGGGTTAAGTAATGTATGTCATATTTCCTGATTGTTTAAGAGTTAAGTAATGTGTAATATATTTCATGATTATGTAAGAGTTAAGTAATGTGTGATATATTTCCTTATTATGTAAGAGTTAAGTAATGTGTGATATATGTTGAGGACTGTTATGGGGTTGCAAACATGTGAATGGTTGCAAACATTCGCATGTTTGCACCACGAACCACCTCAATTGAATTAATACTAGAAATCGCGCAAATCGATGTATGACGCGTCAAGGCTAGTAACCGCAGTCTATGTATGGCCATAGAGCCGTCCGGCAGTGTTTCAAATGTGTGGCAGAGCCACTTATTGAATGTGTATAATATATGTTGCATGGCCACTGATTAAGAATATGTATATGTGGTATACCCACTGTGAATCATAAATAGCGTAGAAATCCGTGTAGATTATGCTGGAAAAGCTAATCAAGTCAAAAGTATAGGACCAGAGTGTCTTAAGGATAATCGCGAATAGCGTAGGATACGTTTCGCAAGGATATTATATTTATGGCAGTTAAAGCCTGGCTAGGAAAGCCAAAGTAATTGAATAAGTGGACATAGACAGAATACGCGAATATGAAATAAGGATATCATTTCCTAATGATAATAATTCCACTAAACGGATTTGAAAGAGTTGGTAGCAAACTCAAGGACGCTATAGAATTAACGGTTAACACAGACGTGCATTGTCTGTAGGATGAACATTGAGTAGATCCTAAAAACTATGTTTTAATGCCAATATTAGTTGTGTGAAATCGTTCTGGTTTCATTTGGAAAAAGGACATGTATTAAATATTCAGTCGTCAATGGAACTTGTTTTAATTGCCTGAATTATTCAAGTTTACTAATGTGCTGTGACTGTTGAGATAACCCTTGCAAGGTCAGTACAGACTATCATATTATTTACAAGATTAATCATAAAATAATACAACACTGCTGGAGAATTAATATGAAGTAATGAACGACACTGAATTAAATGATAATATTGAATGACACAATAACGGCTCTAAATCTGCAATTGAACTGTAAGCCGAAATGGTAGAGATGAATATAATACTCAAAGAATTCTTGAAGAGCAACTCAATAACTCACGTCCAACGGGCTTCTAATATCTGATGATAGAAGCGGCCCGTAACAATATATTCCCTGATTATGTAAGAGTTAAGTAATGTGTGTTATATTTATTGATTATGTAAGAGTTAAGTAATGTGTGATATATTCCTTGATTATGTAAGAGTTAAGTAGTGTGTGATATTATTTTCTGATTATGTAAGAGTTAAATAATGATCGATATATTTCCGGGTTATGTAAGTGTTAAGTACTGTGCGATACATTTCCTGATTATATAAGAGTTAAGTAATGTGTGATATGTTTCCAGATTATGTAAGAGTTAAGTAACGTATGATACATTTCCTGATAATGTTAGAGTTAAAAAAATGTGTGATATATTTCCTGATTATGTAAGAGTTATGTAATGAGTGATATATTTCCTGATTATGTAAGAGTTAAGTAATGTGTGATATATTTCCTGATTATGTAAGAGTTTTGAAATGTGTGATATATTTTCTGATTATGTAAGAGTTAAGTAATGTGTGTTATATATATTGATTATGTAAGAGTTAATTAATGTGTGATATATTTCTTGATTATGTAAGAGTTAAGCGATGTGTGACATATTTCCTGATTATGTAAGAGTTAAAAAATGTGTGATATTTTTCTTGATTATGTAAGAGTTAAATAATGTTTGATTTATTTCCTGATTATGTAAGAGTTAAGTAATGTGCTATATACTTCCTGATTGTGTAAGAGTTAAGTAATGTGTGATATATTTCCTGTTTATGTTAGAATTAAGTAATGAATGATATGTTTTCTTATTATGCAAGAGTTACGTAATGTGTGATATATTTCCAAGTAATGTGTGCTATGTTTCTTGATTATGTAAGAGTTAAGTAACGTGTGATATATTTCGGGTTTGTGTAAGAGTTAAATAATGTGTGTTATATTTATTGATTATGTAAGAGTTAAGTAATGTATGTCATTTTTCCTGATTATGTAAAAATTATGTAATGTGTGATACATTTCTTGATTATGTAAGAGTTAAGCAATATGTGATATATTTCCTGATTATAAAAGAGTTAAATAAAGTGTGATATATTTCCGAATTGTTTAAGTGTTAAACAATGTGTGACATATTTCCTGATTATGTAAGAGTTAAGTAATGTGTGATATATTCCCTGATTATGTAAGAGTTAAGTAATGTGTGTTATATTTATTGATTATGTAAGAGTTGAGTATTGTGTGATATATTCCATGATTATGTAAGAGTTATGTAATGTGCGATATATTTCCTGATTATGTTGGAGTTAATTAATGTGTGTTATATTTGTTGATTATGCAAGAGTTAAGCGATGTGTGATATATTTCCGGATTGTGTAAGTGTTAAATAATGTGTGATACACTTCCTGATTATGTAAGAGTTAAGTAATGTGTGATATATTCCCTGATTATGTAAGAGTTAAGTAATGTGTGTTTTATTTATTGATTATGTAAGAGTTAAGTAATGTGTGATATATTCCATGATTATGTAAGAGTTATATAATGTGCGATATATTTCCTGATTATGTAGGAGTTAATTAATTTGTGTTATATTTGTTGATTATGCAAGAGTTAAGCGATGTGTGATATATTTCCTGAATATGTAAGAGTTAAGTAATGGGTGATATATTTCCTGATTGTGTAAGAGTTAAAAATGTGTGATATATTTCCTGATTATGTAAGAGTTAAGTAATGTGTGATATATTTTCTGAATATGTAAGAGATAACTTATGTGTGATATAGTCCCTGATTATGTAAGAGTTAATTAATGTGTGATATATTTCCCGATTATGTAAGAGTTAAGTAAAGTGTGATATATTTCGGGATTGTGTAAGAGTTAAATAATGTGTGTTATATTTATTGATTATGTAACAGTTAAGTAATGTATGTCATATTTCATGATTATGTAAAAGTTATGTAATGTGTGATATATTTCTTGATTATGTAAGAGTTAAGTAATATGTGATATATTTCCTGATTATAAAAGAGTTAAATAATGTGGATATATTCCTGATTATGTAAGAGTTACGTAATATGTGATGTATTCCCTGATTATGTAAGAGTTAATACGGCTGGCGTTGTGGATTTAAAAGTTGCTACCATAAGTGAAATGGGTTCATTTTCGATACAAGACAACAGGAAGCTGAGACGCTTGGGAGTCATGACCCAAGTGGGCCCGCCCCCCTTAGAGGGTAAAGGAGTAATCGGGCCGAAACACTTGCCGGATGGGGGACATCTTCTGATGATCAGATTGCTTCCTGTTGTATCGCTCTGTAAAGAGTTTCCTATCTTTATGTGGCGAACATATTTTAGCTGCCTAATTTTAATCTCCTTCATTAGCTCTCTTTCCATACCTAGGTTGTCTAGGACTTCTTTAGTTGTTTTCTTCTACCGTTCTTCTATATATCAGCATCTAGAGAGCGTCAATTCTTTCCTCCGCATTGTCCATGGTTGAACACCCTACAGTAGTGAAGAATATATATATATATATATATATATATATATATATATATATATATATATATATATATATATATATATATATATATATATATATATATATATATATATATATATATATATATATATATATATATATATATATATATATATATAACACTTAATGATTCTCAGTTTTAATTTGTGAGTTAACTCTTTAGATTTCATCATTTATCTTATGTTTTACGATGTACAATACATATATATTAATCATCTCTGTAGACGTTTAAAAAAGAATTTGAGCGGGTCATGTGTCCCAATTAGCCCAAAGAATTATTGAAATGCTGGCCGAGTATTCGCCTGGGTCGATACGCCCTAAAATAGTTATTACAAGACGGAGTAATGACACTTTTATTTTGAATGTTTGGTGTTGTTTGTAATTTTATTTTTGTTTAACCTACAAAGGCAAGAGTTTAAAAAGATACCTGTACATTAAAAATTATGATGTGGAAATCAAACATACACTACTCACACATAAGATAATGAACACACTACATAACATACTCACGGACATGCGTCACTCACAAAATAAATATAGATTCTTCATGACAAAGGAGCAGCATTTTGTTATGCCAAAGGAAATAATATGGATAATAAACATAAAATACATTTAACAAATGGTTTACAAATAATATTACAATGTTAAAATAGTCATCGCTATTGTATAACATATGAAATGTGATGTTATTTAATTAATTATAGTATTTGCTATGTATTTAGATTAGTCTTTGTGTATATACTAAATTAGTTTTCAAATACGAAATTTGATCCAGTGTTTAAAGTAGTAAACATATAATTGCTGTGTCTAGCTCGCACATTCATCTTCTCTGGTATTACTGTTCATTCGATCGTTCATGACATCAGACTTGCCTCTCTCTTGTTTTACTACTAACATTAAAACTAGACAACAATGTATTTTATATGTGGACATGCCTGCAAAAAATAGCAATGTAGAAATGAATGTCAGCACCTAAATACAGTTATTAACAATATCTTACAAAAACACAGAGCAGTGCTATAAGACCATGTGAAGACAGACTCACAACAGTAAAGAGACGAAGCTGGCATGTAAAATGGCCACGTATCAAAATCACATAGGCTACCAAATATGTTTCTTCACAGCATAGTTCTAAGTAATAGAAGGCAGATCAAATAGAAAAAGAAATAAATCGACACAACAGATTAATGGACATGTCTACTTGTGACGGAATTAAACAGACTAACACTCAAAATATAAAAGTAGCGACTACAAGGCACGCTCATCATCTGTGGTGATCAAGAGTTATGGGACATATCAAGTCAGGTCACATGTCGTAATATTAGTTACATCAGTCACGTGGTCCATTATTACGAAAGATATAAGACATTTTGTCAACAAAGTTTAGTAATTTTTTTTTTCAATCTAATAATTTTCATTTTCCAATTTCTTGATATCAATGTTTATTAATTTTGTCGTTATGTCTTTTACGGAAATTTTTTCTTGTCGAACAGAAATAAAATTGTTTTATTGTGGTATTAACACAAAAGCTGACAAACATTTTCTGCAAAAGTATTAAAATAAGTACATACACACGCACACATCAGTTTAATAAAAATGGTTGAAAGCTAAAACAAAACGATAAAGCAAGCAGCCACTGAGTTTATTAGCAAAGAACAAAGACAGAATTACCGTGTTGAACTGAACAACTACAAAAGCTTGATGATGAACTACACAACAGAGAGAGTAGAAACAACCGAAAACATTCACAAACACTGGTCACGTGCGAAATCAGATTTCTTTACGCCGTGACAAATTTGTAAAGAATGGTAGCTATTTTTTTTAATGCAAGGGAAACAACACACTTTATAATTTAAAAAACACTAAATTAAAAGAGTTTTTACTTTTATGCATAAAATATATACAAATGGTGTACAAAACAATTAACTAAAAATATACAATGAAAAAAAATGATGATTGTTACATTCTATAATAAATAACTGTTTTTTATTGTATTTTAGTAATAAACTTTCTAAACACTTCGCACAATACTAGATTTAAAGAAGTGAATACTTATGCGGTCTGTAACTCTAAATGCTAGTACATGGTAGATGGTTGAAAGGGGCGTGCTACAAAGGAAAGTAGCAAACACATTAATAAAAAAAATAAAAAAAAAAAATGCTAGTAAAAGCTGATCGTCCAATTCAATGGTGTTGCATTGCGCACCAAAATGTGTCGTCAGCGCTGGAGAGTGCTCTTCATCAAATCATGAACATACTGTATAAAATATTTTTAAAAAAAACAACAACAAAAGCTATCCCAGACAAATATGTTTACGACAAGCGGTCTTATTTATACGCACTGACATAAATATTACACAGGTGGAGGAACATTGGTTATAGATAAACACAACCTTTAACAAGTTTATTTTTGGACGTTATTGTAATTGTTATCCGGGAAAACCCGTAGGTACTCAATCTGCCTTAACCAACCTGGACAAGTATGTCTGCTAATGAGCTATTGGGGTCTTTGAAGAGATGAAGATAGAATATCTTCTTCTTCGTACACTCTCAGACGTCCACTTGAATGTTCTCAAAGAAAGCAGTAGTCAGTTTGAGGCTATTTGAATCCCCGTAAAGCTTTTCCACGAAAGGAGCTGGCGTCGTCCATATGCACTTTCTCTGTACCACATATAAGGGGCAACTTTGAAGCAGATGTTCAGCCAAACACATTGACACAGACACCACGTGACTAGCTAAAGTCGTGGTTACATGAACTACTAAGTCAATGATGATCTTTGTTCAGGCTTCTTACCAGGGTACTAGCTGTAGTGTGGTTAGATGAACCACTAAGTCAATGATGACCTGTGTGCAGGCTTCCTACCAGGGGACTAGCTGTAGTGGTGATTACATGAACCACTAAGTCAATGATGATCAATACTGACACACAAGTTCAAGTATTTACAAACATCTCTAACTACAGTGATGGTTACATGAACCACTAAGTCAATGATGATAAATACTCACACACAAGTGTTACGTGCAGTCTTTGATATCTTACAATATTATACATAGGTAACTTTTTAGTGCTTAAGGGAAAGTCATTATTGAGTTACTTCCCTTGAAAGTTGTGCCGTCTCTTCGATCAAACTCCGCGGATGAATCCATTATTTCTGCGATTTATTCTTTGTTTGGGTAGTAATAGATTGTTCTTGCTTCAGAATATCTATGGCCTGAATTTATGTGTATTGTTTGTCTGAGTAGGACGAGTCTGTCTTATATCTGTATATCTTTACATATCTAAGTCGAACTATATGTTCTGTTGTCTCTAGAGAGGTCAAAGGCTATTCGGCGGATGTGTCACTAGAGTGTGGTGTGATTTGGCTTCGTCCTGATAGGGACTGTGTTTCCTATGTCGGCCTGTCGCCGGGGAAAAAGTGATCTCAGTATTTGTGGGGAAAGTGATAGTCGTCTAGACCTATCGTGTATGCTTTACCCCAGTGTTTATTCGTATTGCCAAGGAATGGCAGTTTCATATTTCTTATACCAAGGTAATCCAAGATACTTTTATGAACTCTCGTACGAAGCCACCATTTTCGATAAGAGAATATATTTGACTCGATGAAAACGACTTCGATTCCTAGCAGCACTATATTCTGTAGAATGCAGTCAATTGTTCATGATCAAATCTACAGAGCAATGCAATGTTTTATGAATGACTAACTTTAGGACAGATTCATTATCTGTATCCAAACGTGAGTGACAGCTCACGAGTGAAGTCATCTTTGATCCAAACATGTAGTGACTTGCAAGAAGAGAAAAGGGGATGCCCGTATTATCGCTTGTTTAGTCCAGAGATCACTGCTACACATGAGAACCCTTTATCAGCGGTTCAATATTATTATATGAAAAAAATATGTGCTGAACATTATGTGGGAGAATCGTCGCTAAACGAGATTAGGTTTAGAAGCCATCTGAAATATTGTTTATAAGCTGACGTGCTCAGTCAGTGAAGTCAGATGATATACAGTAGAACTCCATTTATCCGAACCCCAATTATCCGAACATCCAATTATCCGAACACTTTTTCGAGAAAAAAAAAAATCAGGCGCCACCAGTCATGTTAGACTTTATTTTTGAATCTTTTGATGCTGCAAGCTTCAAATGTGTGCGAACAATTTGTAGAGGATGGAATGGGCTAATGGTCAGTCGCTTACGTACAGGAAGTCAGTCAGATCATAAAGTCAGTTAATATCTGGTTTACCAATCTAGTGTACGTATGCGTTCTAGGCAGAACACTGGCTAAACAGACAGTTCAACTTAAAATAATTGTGTCTGCTACTACAGCAGAATAATTTTGGTGTGCAAGTATTTCTCTGTGCGATATGGAATCTTCCAGAAGGCCTAAAGCATATAAAAGGAACCGCAATGTTTTGTCAATTGAAACGAAAACAGAAATTATCAAGAGACTAGGAAAAGGTGAAACTGTGTCTTCACTTGCGAGGATTTCCAATGTTGGGAAAGCTACCGTCTCTGACATCAAAAGTAACAAGGATAAAATTATGAGTTTTGCACCGAAATTGGATAGTGAAAATGGGTCGAAGAAACGTAAACCATGAGACATGCGAAAGATTTGAAATTGGAAGAGGCTTTGTATATATGGTTTGTGCAAAGAAGAAGCAAAGGGGAAACTATCTCTGGTTCTCTATTGTGTGAAAAGGCACTTCAGTTCAACAATCAACTTGACTGTCCTCCTGACTTTAAGGCTAGCCAGGGATGGTTAAGAAACTTTAAATCTCGTCATGGCATACGAGAATTGGAGATGCAACTGCCGCTGAAAATTTTAAAGAAACATTCTTGGCTTTTTTGGAAGAAGAAGATTATTCACTCGATGTGTATAATGCCGATGAGACTGGCTTATGCTGGAAATCATTGCCTCAAAAATCACTTGCATCTCAGCGCGAAGCAGCTTCCCCTGTGTTTAAAAAGTGCAAAGAGAGAGTAACAATTTTGGTAGCCGCGAATGCCAGTGGAAGTCATCGTTTACCGGTGCTAATGATCGGTAAAGCCAAAAAACCACGTTGTTTAAAGAATGTGACATGTCTCCCATTGTGCTACAAAGCACAGAAGAGTGCTTGGATGAATAGTGAAATATTTCTTGATTGGTATACAAATCAGTTCATCCCAAATGTGAAGAGGTTGAGAGAACAAGAAAAGAAAACTGGAAAAGTAATTCTTCTACTGGACAATGCACCATCTCATCCAGAGACGGATACATTGAATGCAGTTGATGCAAATTTTAAAGTAATTTTTCTGCCTCCCAATGTAACAGCACTGATTCAACCAATGGATCAGGGTGTTATAGAAAAGCTTAAAACGATGTACAAGAAGGAAGTCATGCGTCGTTTATTGTTGGCTGAAGATGAAGAAAGTGTGGTGGCGTTTTCCAAAAAGCTTAATCTCAAAGACTGCTGATATATGTTAGCTGATGCTTGGACCACCCTGTCACAAGATAATCTCAAGAAGGCTTGGAATAGATTGCTTGGGAAAAAAGGAGGAAATGAAACTACTGTAGTGGACACAAATGATGATTGTATAAATGAAGTTGTGGAACTGTTTCAAGCAATGCCCGGATTTTCGGCCTGTGACAAAGATGATGCACTGTGACAACTTGCCCAATCTTCTCTTCATTTTTTTTATTATTTACCAAGATTGGTATGTTTACTTTATTCATATTTTTGTTTTACGATCACATCCAGCCACATGTGATCGGGTATATTTTATGATCCCACGGGATATGTACATGTTCATAATAATGTATAACGGGAATATATATATATATAGCTATTAATTTCCATATTATTTGATTAATTTCGACCCGACGTTTAGACTAACGGAAATTAATATTAACGATAATGTTGACAGACCGTGACATATATTCATTATAAATTATATGACGATGCGACCAGACATGAAGTGTGTGATAATGTTGTCAGACAATTCTAAAAACACGGATGTCCAATTATTTGTTAAATTCATCATAATGACATGACGATTAGGCTAGAGGCACAGAACTAGAATACTGTTGCCGACATTTCTATGATAAATTTGGTGGGTTTAACTGACATTTATAATAATTCATCGGGTTAAGCTGACGATAAATCAGTCTAAAGAATTATAATACTGCCACTGGGGCAGAGTAATATAATAAAGGACAGACAGGAGAAACTTGAATTCAAGATTAGACTCTAGACATATGATGTTAGAGACTAAAATCTGAGGTGACAGGCAGAGGGACGGCTTAGGGAAAGACTGCTTTCTAAAGCTAGAAAATTAATGAAGCCGTCGTATTTGTCTTCAGTCTATGGTGGAGCCTTGCACGACAGTCCAATCTCAGCGCAGAATACGGAGTCGAGCACAGAGAAGGCAAATCCGAACCATTCAAGACCTACCGGGGCAACGTCAGGAGACCGGAGAACTAACCACACTTCACTATCAGCCGGGGGCTGAAAAGCTAAGTCCACGACAAAGGAAACTCACCTAATCAATGCCACAAAGTTTAGTCATCCATGATGAAAAACACGTGAATTGTGAGACACATAATACATACAGCAGACACTAATTCCATCGACAATACTATCATTCACCATCTATTCACTTTATTGCAATAAACCAATTGGGTGTATATACTGTACCCCACGCTTTGTTCCTTCCATTAGATGTTGAATATTGTCTATGTTTATCTTCCTTTATAAGGGAGGGGGGGCTCGTAAAATATAATATAATTTAAAGAATAATAATAATAGATAACTGAGAAGGGGACGACGGTAGCGAGAGACCAAATATCTCCTTACAATCTTTTCCAGACCTGTCGAGTTAGGAGAATTTACCCTCTTCGTCACCCTTCGGAAGTGGGAAAACCCAGCAGGGATTCCTTGAGCCAAATCTTCCACATCAGATCTATTATTTCCTCTAAATAATTCTCTTATCCTTTAAACGCTACGTGACACTGGTGTCTCGGTCCGGGATTTGAACTTATGTATTTTATCATACCTCTGGGATAGTATCATCCATTCAGTCATTACAGTATACCATTTTAACACATGTATTTTCACACAGTGAGCTCTAGAAAGACAGAAAACATTTTTTCTAGAAATTCAGGCATTGATTGGTGAATCCCTTTATATATGTTGTGTTTAATTAAGTTAGTTCTTGATTTTGTATTTCATTGAATTACAGACCTTAAGTCTCCATAACTGTAGTAATTTCATTCTACAGCAGTCGGATAAATAATTAGTATTTACTTGTTGTTAGAAATACTATTGGAAGGTAGCACTAGCTTACTCAGTGTGGACTTTAACTGCAAAAGATGGCTGAAATAGTTAAGCTTAAGGCAGCACTAGGGGAGGCCGGTCGAGATCTAGGTTATAGTGGGGTGGACCTTGCAAATTATGTCAGTGTCGAGACTGATAAGTATTACGCTCGAGAAACAGCGAAAGCTGAAAGAGAAGAGCGAATAAAGTTAGCAGAAATAGATGAGAGGATAAAAGCTGTAGACGCTAGAGAAAGAAGCGAGAGAGATGAACGCGAGCATGCATTGAAGATGAAGCAGTTAGAGATGCAGGGACAAGCTCAAAGAGTTGAACCAGTAGCCGGTGCGACCGCATCTACCTCCTCAGGCAACCTATCGCCACGGTCAGATGATATGCCTTCCTTGCACGCAGGGGGCACCGGACCTTTGCCATCCTCACTCATGTCAACTTTGGGACCTTTGACGTTTCCATTTGAAGCTTTCTCGGAACAAGCCGACTCGATCGATAGGTATCTCGACAAATTTGAGAAGTTTGCCACCACGTTTGGTTTGGAGAAGAGCAAATGGAACCTGAAACTGTCGCAAGGGCTTAGAGGAACTGCTTATGACGTGTATAGCAAGCTTCCTCCAGGTTTACAGGATGACTACGACTCTTTGAAAAAGGCACTATTGGTTCGTTATGAGCTACATGCTGACGCCTATAGGAAGAGGTTCCGTAACTCTAGGAGGGAAGTCGGAGAGAACTTTGCTCAGTTTGCTGCGAGACTGGATTCCTACGTGGAGAAGTGGGGTGCCCTAGGGAATTTTACTCATGATTGGGAAGGCCTGAAGGAAATGGTCATGATCGAACAACTGAAGGACACCATGACTTCCGACATGAGAAGATTCCTGACAGAGAATGGGGCCAGCACTTTAGAATCCATAGTCCAGTTAGCGGAACGATATCAGGCAGCACTATCAGAGAATCCACCACCCAGACGGAAACAACCAGATTACGTACCTAGACAGACAGCTCAGTCACACATGGACCCCCAAGTGAAACCACCGTATACTAACTGCAAAAAGCATGACAAGCCAGACTACAAGACTACTCAGAGATCTAATTTCCAGCAGCAGAGGCAAGGGGAAAAATGGTGTAAGCACTGTAGAACCATCACCCACAATACGCAGGAGTGCAACCGGAAAAACCCACCTCATCATGCTGCCTGCTTACGTAAAAGTGCCGCAAGGGGAAATGGACCGGAAGAACCTCTGGACAAACCCCGACATCCCCCGGTCGTTGAGACAGTCCTCGTAAATGACCAAGAGGTGACCTGCCTTTATGATACAGGCCTTGCATTCGACGCAGTTGTCTGTGCATCCCTAGTCAAGCCTGACCAGATGACAGAAGACACTATAGAAATACAAGGACCTACTAAAAGTGCAGCACCTATGCGTTTGGCCATAGCCAAGATTAAGGTCAAATCAAAATATGTGACTGGGGAAATCCGTGCAGCGATCTTGGACGACCCTATTTATCCCTTGATCTTAGGGTGTAGGTATGTGTTCTTGGGAGAACCCATTCACCCTCTGGTTGTGGCGGCTGTCACCACTAGAGGACAGGCCAAACGGAATACGGAGTTGGAATCCCCACCCAACATCCTTCCTGAGGAATTAAAAAAGGCACAAACGGAGGATCAATCTCTAGCACCCTGCTACAAAAAACTACCGAGAGCGCACACTCCTCTCCAAAAGGGAGACTTCTACAAGAAAAATGGGCTGTTGCATCGGAAAGCAGGAAATGGAGGACAGGAACATGGGCAACTTGTGGTTCCATCAGCATACCGAGCCCAGGTCCTAGAAATGGGCCATGCCCTTCCGTTTAGTGGCCACATGGGCATAAGTGCCACGATTCAGCGTATTTCATGTCATTATTATTGGCCAGGTATCAACGCCGATATCCAGAGATATGTGAAATCATGCCCGCAGTGCCAGAGGACAGCGCCGAAACACTGGACGGCCCCAGCCACTCTGGGAGAAATGCCAATCTTGGGCACACCCTTCGAACGAGTAGCGGTGGATATTGTGGGTCCACTTACTCGTAGCAAAAAGAGAAACAGTTATATACTCACGTTAGTGGATTGTTGCTCCATGTGGGCAGAGGCAATTGCTATGCCCGCCTGTGATTCTAAGCATGTTGCTGAGGCTCTGCTCACCATATTTACTCGGCTAGGGTTTCCGTCACAGATCCTGACAGATAATGGTTCCCAATTCCGAGGAAAACTCACCGAGGAAGTGTTTAGGATATTTCAGGCCCGACATATCCACACCTCTCCCTACCACCCCCAGGCAAATGGCCAGGTGGAGCGGTTTAACGGGACCCTTATTTCCATCCTTCGGAAACTTGCGCAGGAAAAACCAGAGAGCTGGGATCAATACTTACCCGCAGCACTATTTGCTTACCGCGAAGTACCCCACAATTCTACTGGGATGCCTCCTGCCACATTGCTGTTTGGTAGACCTATAAAAGGACCTTTAGAGGCACTGTTACGTACTTGGACAGATGATAAAGCTGATGAGACGGTCACCTCTGCATCCCAATACGTGAAGGAGTTGACCCAACGCCTTAAAACAGGATGGGAACTGGCAAAGGAAAATGTACGCCGTGCCCGTCGTAAACATGCGCGTTACTACAACCGCACTGCGAAGGATAGGGAGCTAGAAGTAGGAGAACAGGTATTATTACTCCTGCCCAGTAGCAATAATAAATTGCAAATCGGGTGGAGAGGTCCATATAAAATTGTTGAGAAAATGTCGCGCACCAATTACAAGATTGCCATAAAGGGGAAGCAGAAAATTTACCACATAAACCTGCTGAAGCGATATTATGAAAGACCAGGTGCAGAACCAGCACATTTCCTGACACTGGCTATTGCGACGGAAACTGAGGCAGAACCCCTGACCTCCTGTGAATACCCTCTTCGTCAGTGCGAAACTCATCAAGATGTTCAGATTAGTTCAACTTTAACGGAGGATCAGCAGGCACGGGTTCAACAGTTGTTGAGAAAACACACTAGTACACTCACGGATAAACCTGGCATGACCAACCTGATAGAATTTGATATGAAGCTAACAGACCTCGCCCCGGTACGAGTTAAGAACTATCCTGTTCCTTATGCTAAAGCAAAGGCATTGAGTGAGGAAATCGAGTACCTGCTTAAGGAAAATATTATCTCAAAATCAGAGTCGCCTTATAGTGCGAGTGTAGTGTTGCTTAGAAAATCCACAGGAGAACATCGCCTCTGCATAGACTACCGAAGGCTCAACGCTGTAACGGAATTTCAAGCGGAGCCCTTACCGGATCAGAATCAGCTTTTCACCAAGCTGAGTAGAGCACGATACTTTTCGAAGATAGACCTTAGCAAAGGGTACTACCAGATCCCGGTAAAAGAGGAAATTCGACATATGTTAGCATTTAGTACTTCTGAAGGCCATTACGAGTTTAATGTATTGCCATTTGGGCTAAGCAACGCCCCAAGCGTCTTTACTCGTATGATGAGGAAGCTACTGGAACCCCTGAACCACCCTGGGATAAGTAATTTCATGGACGACATACTTATTGCCACGAACACCTTTGAGGAGCACCTGGACGCAGTTTCCCTACTCTTCGAAAGACTTAGAGAAACAGGACTCACCGCTCGCCCTACAAAATGTCAAATTGCCTGCGAGCAACTAGAATTCCTGGGACACACTATCTCGCATGGATGCATGTTCCCAGATGCGCGTAATATTGAGAAGTTACAGCGGGCCCCACGACCCCAGACTAAAAAGGATGTAAGGTCATTTGTGTCTCTATGTGGCTTCTACCAGAGATATATTAAAGATTTTAATACCCTGAGTGCGCCATTGACCGCATTAACCAAGAATGGGAACCCGGACAAAGTAACCTGGACAGCGGAGTGTGAAAATGCCTACACGCTGCTGAAGGAGAAACTCACAGCTAGGCCAATTCTGCGACTGCCTGACTTAACTCTGAACTTTACGCTGCGAACAGATGCTAGCAATATAGGGATAGGAGCCACTCTCCTGCAGCCTAGTGATAGACCTTCTGCAACTCTATTCCCCATCGCATATGCTAGTAGGAAATTGAACCCTGCTGAACAGAACTACTCTACCATCGAACGAGAATGTCTGTCGCTAATATGGGCTGTGCAGAAGTTTCAACCATATTTATACGGGAAAAAGTTCACGGTGCAGTGTGATCACCAACCGTTGATATT
Organism: Oreohelix idahoensis; assembly: GCA_024509875.1. NCBI lineage: Eukaryota > Metazoa > Mollusca > Gastropoda > Stylommatophora > Oreohelicidae > Oreohelix > Oreohelix idahoensis. Next base: position 551,482 of record JAMPIV010004899.1, read on the forward strand.
TCTTGCAGCGTCGAAGAACCTTAATGCCCGGCTTATGAGATGGTCACTACTGTTGCAGCCATATTCCTTTCACATAGAATACATACCTGGGAAGAACAACGTAGGGGCAGATTTTTTGAGCAGACATCCGGACGCAACCGAGGAGATATGAGAAACTGGAAAAGAAGAGGAAGACAGGACAAGAGGAGTTGGACGGAACGTCAAACTTGAGGAGGGGCTTGTGTGACAACTTGCCCAATCTTCTCTTCATTTTTTTTATTATTTACGGACATCGTTTTTTTTTCTCATCCTCAATGCATGATCGCAAAGTCCCGGGAAGTGTCACTTGCGGAAATTCTCCTAGTATTCAGTATTTTCTCCTCGCTATTTTTAGATACGACGTCATTGTTGACCAATGACCTCGGTAGCTAGGAACCTGTTTTAATTTAAGACTGCTTAAGCTGATAAAACCAGTTTATGCCACTTTAGGAAGACCCCACGTGACTTTTAACGCTATTGATTGGAGCGTTTATTTGACGCTAATGTCACATGATGCACGCTATGGATCACGTGTCCAAGCGGAAATGTCCCGCTAAAAGTGCGCCAAACACGGGCAATCTTCACTTGCCCGGAACCCTTGAGACAGCTAGGTCTAACCCAATTATCGGCGAATTCTCGCATTAAAAGCACTGAAGCCACGTGTCTAATTGCGGGTTAGCGTCCATCTTTGAGTAGGTAAGTGAAATCTCGCTAGAATATAATGTGATGAAATGTGTAGTACATTGCAAAATCGACGCAAGATTGGTATGTTTACTTTATTCATATTTTTGTTTTACGATCACATCCAGCCACATGTGATCGGGTATATTTTATGATCCCACGGGATATGTACATGTTCATAATAATGTATAACGGGAATATATATATATATATAGCTATTAATTTCCATATTATTTGATTAATTTCGACCCGACGTTTAGACTAACGGAAATTAATATTAACGATAATGTTGACAGACCGTGACATATATTCATTATAAATTATATGACGATGCGACCAGACATGAAGTGTGTGATAATGTTGTCAGACAATTCTAAAAACACGGATGTCCAATTATTTGTTAAATTCATCATAATGACATGACGATTAGGCTAGAGGCACAGAACTAGAATACTGTTGCCGACATTTCTATGATAAATTTGGTGGGTTTAACTGACATTTATAATAATTCATCGGGTTAAGCTGACGATAAATCAGTCTAAAGAATTATAATACTGCCACTGGGGGCAGAGTAATATAATAAAGGACAGACAGGAGAAACTTGAATTCAAGATTAGACTCTAGACATATGATGTTAGAGACTAAAATCTGAGGTGACAGGCAGAGGGACGGCTTAGGGAAAGACTGCTTTCTAAAGCTAGAAAATTAATGAAGCCGTCGTATTTGTCTTCAGTCTATGGTGGAGCCTTGCACGACAGTCCAATCTCAGCGCAGAATACGGAGTCGAGCACAGAGAAGGCAAATCCGAACCATTCAAGACCTACCGGGGCAACGTCAGGAGACCGGAGAACTAACCACACTTCACTATCAGCCGGGGGCTGAAAAGCTAAGTCCACGACAAAGGAAACTCACCTAATCAATGCCACAAAGTTTAGTCATCCATGATGAAAAACACGTGAATTGTGAGACACATAATACATACAGCAGACACTAATTCCATCGACAATACTATCATTCACCATCTATTCACTTTATTGCAATAAACCAATTGGGTGTATATACTGTACCCCACGCTTTGTTCCTTCCATTAGATGTTGAATATTGTCTATGTTTATCTTCCTTTATAAGGGAGGGGGGGCTCGTAAAATATAATATAATTTAAAGAATAATAATAATAGATAACTGAGAAGGGGACGACGGTAGCGAGAGACCAAATATCTCCTTACAATCTTTTCCAGACCTGTCGAGTTAGGAGAATTTACCCTCTTCGTCACCCTTCGGAAGTGGGAAAACCCAGCAGGGATTCCTTGAGCCAAATCTTCCACATCAGATCTATTATTTCCTCTAAATAATTCTCTTATCCTTTAAACGCTACGTGACATGCACACATGTGGCTAGAAGATGATAATGATTCTGGTTTTCAGTTTTTGAATGACGAAGAAATTTTGTCTTTTGTGCAAGAAGAAAACCAAATACATGTAGTGACCGATGATGAAGACTCCTCAGAAGTACATGATGTACTTGTAGATTATGAAGAAAACCCAAAACGTCGACCAAGTCCTGAAGAGGCCTTTATAGCACTAGAAACAGCGATGGCTTGGTACGAGCAAGAAGATGACAGCTGTCCTATACAGCTTCTGCTGTTGAAGAGAATGCGGGACTTAGCAGCCAAAAGGAGACTATCCAGTTTGGTGCAAAAGAGGATTCCTCATTAATTTAAATAGTGGGTTACATCTGTGCAAGTACATGTATACGTAAGTTGCGCCTGGTTTTGAATCGTTTGTAATGTTATTTTGAAAACTTTTCTCTTTCTTAAAAAAAAAAATAATTAATACAAGTAGTACATGCACTGCAAAATGTAATGAAAGATTTTGGTGATACAGTGATCTAATACAGTGTGGGTATTATTATTACAGTACAAGTAAATATGTTTTATAGTGTAATTTCCTTGTGATGGTTAATTATTTTTAGAAATATGTGTACATGTACTCGATACATTATGTAATCCAATTATCCGAACATTTGATTATCCGAACGATGCTCGGTCCCATGGGGTTCGGATAAATGGAGTTCTACTGTATATGTATGGGCGATACTGAGGGCTTGGCTACTGACAGTCCATTATAATATTAATCTACATGAGTGCCCATGTAACATAACATTGCAAGACCAGTTATCCACTGTACTATGATGTATTATGCCAACCTGTGATCTGTCACTATCTGTGCTGTCGAGTGTGTACGTCCAATTAAACTTTAGTAAAGGTACACAGTCGTTGGTGTCGATGACTTCCAGCCATACATGAGTGTGAGAAAAGAACATTTGTCAACACCACGAACCCTTATTATTATCATTCGCACATTATACACTCAATCCATGTCTACACACCACTGCGTAGGTCAAGTTGACATTCCATACACTACAGTGGAGCAAACAACACCATAGAGATCTTATCAACTGATGATGATGATGTCTGCTTCCATCCACTTATATTTATCCTTTTGGTGGATATCATTAACGGGAATAAAATATTCAACGTTATCCAACTTTATCAACTGGTGGACCAGCTTTCTGGGTTTGACCTCGCAGAAGTTCAGAAGTCAACAGATTACCGATACCAGACCGTTTCCTGTGGCTGATACGACACACTTGCAGTATTGGTTTGCTCTTTGTCAACACTTTGTCACGTGACCTGTCAAGTGAATGCAGTATGTAGGTCAGCGTTGTTGACATTTTTACATTAGACATTACAGAGTTTCACAGAACAGTTGGATCAATTCTTGTCAATGTTAACAGGAAGACAGTATTTGTGAACTAAGAAGTCCTATTTTCATCGATGGATCTTCTTGTTTTCCATATATGAACTTTAATATTTAAGGCCAGAATGTTTAATTGAATAAAGTGGCAGTTTGTTTATTTTCATAAAAATAACTTTGCCATTACTGTAAAACTGAGCCTATTTTGCAACACATACTATCATACACATAATTTATATATATTTATGTTTACATGTTATTTGTTTGTATAGTATGTTAGTTCCTATGTCAGCGGGTTGTGTTGAAGGTTGGGCGGCGTCCTCACAACAGAATATCCCACGTCATAGAGGGTCCGTTGTGGGCGTTTTCGATAGGTGCAATTTTCTTGATTGAAAATTTGCTGCGACAACTGTTGCTTTTGTGTTAGCTGTGGAGACTGTAATTATTGTTATTTTTGTAATATTTCTTTGTTCTTTAGTTTTGTTTTGATTTGTTTGTAATTTGTTGGTCTAACCTTTTCTATCTTTCAGTTCTATTCACAATTTATATTCATATATTGTGACGTCATTTGTGTTGTTATTCTTTGCAGATTCAGTGATTATTTTCATTGATTTCCCTATTTAATTTATTTTGATTTCTGCAAACGTTCTTGTATTGTCAGTCCTATTTGTACTTTATGTATTCTGTTGGTTGACATATGTTTTATATAGGTATATTTCATAAGACACAATTGCCTGTGCACTGCACTTGGATTATGGTATAAACCAGTACCTGATTATTATTACTATTATACAAGACCTTATTAAAGGCTTGTGACCCACAGATATTGGGATAGTATACTGATTAATCAAGTCATTGAGAACTTGTGGTATTATTATTGATTCAGGTGATTAGTATTATTGTTAGACATCATGGCTACATTAGAATACTTCATTACACAAGGGAAAGCCCTTGATAAGACTGGTCAACAATTAGAACAATGGGCAGTTGCTCAATATGACAAAGCATTAGCTGCAGAAGAGAGAAGAGCTATGGCAGAAGAGAAAAGATTAGCTGCAGAAGAAAGAAAAGCTATGGCGGAAGAGAAAAGATTAGAAAGAGAAGCTGAGGCTGCTGCTGAACAAAAGAAATTGCAGATGCAGGTGGAGGAAAGGAGATTTGAAGCTGAACAAAAAAAAAAATTAGAAAGAGAAGCTGCGGCTGAACAAAAAAGATTAGACAGTGAAGCTGAACAAAAAAGATTAGACAGGGAAGCTGAACAAAAAAGATTAGGGAAGCTGAACAAAAAAGATTAGACAGGGAAGCTGAACAAAAAAGATTAGACAGGGAGGCTGAACAAAAAAGATTAGATGCTGAAGAGAAAAAAGCAATAAGAGAACATGAATTTGAGTTGGAGAAATTGAGATTGACAAGTATGAGTAATGTTAATCAGGCATCTAGTGGTAATGGTAAACCTTCTACTTACAAGGTTAAGGTTCCACCGTTCAATCAGTCCAGTGACGATATTACATTCTGGCTGGATAGATTTGAACGTTCTTGTCGTACACATAATGTGGATAAATCACAATACGCTAATCAATTATCAGAAAACTTGAAAGGTGAATCTTTGACTAGATTATGCCTTGTAGGAGAAGCAGATAAGGATAATTATGATGTCATTAGGGCGGCTTTGATAAAAAAATATCAGCTAAGTGAGGAAGGCTATCGCCTTTTATTTAAAACGATGGTACCTGAGACGGGTGTAGAATTCTCAGAATTCACTGCAAAGGCACGTCTCACAGTTGATCGTTGGATTGAGCTTTCCAAAACAGAAAAAACGTATGAAGGACTTATGGATTTGTTGCTCAGAGATAAGATTATGTCATGTGTGAACAAACCTTTCCTTGAATTTATACATGAGCGTAAACCCAAATCTCTAAAAGAAATGGAAGAGTATTGTTCCCAATATGTCACTGCACACCCCGACGTGACTTTTGGCAACACTAAGATTAAGGAGAGTATGCCAGTTGCTTCAGCAACACCATACAATCCCAATTATTCACACAGATTTCAGGGACCTCAAAACAGATTTGATAAAAAAGGTAACCATAATAGTTATCAAAACCAAGGTAACCAATCATTTCAGGGTTCTTCTTCAAAGAACTGGAGACGACCTGATAGCTCTCGACACAGGGGTGGTCATAATTATAGGAATTTCCGTAGAGGAAGTAATTATAGAAACTATCAGGGTTATCCGTCTTGGAGTCAACAAGATCATAATTACAGAGATACTCATTATAATGAATATGATAATGGTAACCAAGGGAACTATGACTCAAACCCAAATAGGGGTTACAATAGAGGTAACAATAACTACAGAGGTGATAATAACCGAGGTAGATCTCAAAACAAAAGACATAAACCACATTTTCAGGCAAACTCTGTACAACAAGAGTCCCATGAAGCCTATAAACAGAGTAAAGATAATAATGATGCTAGTAATATGGCATGTGCCGCTTTTGATTTTGGGAGAGCATCTCAGTGCCCCCAATGCAAAACGTTATTTGAGCCAACCACAGTGTCTACTTTAAGCTGTGGCCATCCTCTTCCTGCTCTTCCAGCATCAGTCGCGCATGATGGAAGAGGTTCTCTTGTCTTACATAAGGGTTTAGTGAATAACAATCCAGTCTCTGTGCTATTTGATTCTGGATGCACCACAATTGGTGTTAGGCAGTCACTCGTAGATCCTTCCCGTGCCACTGGACAAGTAGTCAAATGTGTAACATTTGGCGGCACATTAGAGAAATACTCTACTGCTATCATTAGGATTGCTACTCCTTTCTTTACAGGAGATGTACACGCATGTCTTCTTCCGAATCCGATCGCTGACCTCATCATCGGTCGCATTCATGGAGTCAAGGAATGCACTCCGCAACAAATTTCCACGTGGGAAAGGCAAAACATGCAGATTGCTAACGCTGTAGTCACTAGAGCTCAGGCTCTTAATATGCCTCAAACTTCATCTATTGAAGATAATGAAGTGCATAACCAAGATAATCCCTTGGTAATTTCTCGTGACTCGTTTATAAAACAGCAAGAAGATGATCCCACTCTGAAGAAATTCTTCATTCTTGCAACTAAAGGTGATCCGAATAAAGACACAAGTCGTAAATCGTGGATTACAAAGAAGAATGGCGTACTTGTACGTATGGTTCAAGACTCCATTACGTCAAGTCATTCTCAAATCCTGGTTCCCAAGAATTTGAGAGTTAAAATTTTGCAGCACGCTCACGACTCTCAGTGTGCTGGACACATGGGTTTTTCCCGTACTAAGTCAAGAGTCCTTGCGGCTTTCTTTTGGCCATTGGTAAACAAGGACATACGTATTTATTGTCGATCTTGTAAAGTATGTCAGGAAGTTAAATCCAAAGGTCCACGGCATGCTGCACCCATTCAGGCGGCGGACATTCCTATTCGGCCGTTTCAAAAAATGGCCATAGACATTATTGGTCCATTTAAGATCAAGTCTGCCAGAGGACATCAGTTTATCTTGACGTGTGTTGATATGTGCACACGTTGGCCAGAGGCTATTCCTCTGAAGAGCATTACTACTGCTGATATTGCAGATGCTCTTTGGCTTATATTTTCTCGTCTGGGGTTCCCCGGAGAGATATTGTCAGACCATGGCACCCAACTAATATCAGATACCATGTCTCAAGTAATGTCTACCCTGCAGATAGATAGATCTTTAAGTAGTATCTACCATCCAATGTCTAATGGTATGGTCGAACGCCTTAATAGAACACTTAAAAACTTACTGGGGAAGATAACTGAGGATCATCCTCAAGACTGGGACAGAGTTTTACCTGCGGCCCTCTTCGCTTACAGAGAGGTACCCAATGAACATACGGGATTTTCTCCCTTTGAACTCGTCTTTGGCGCGCGTCCGCGTGGCCCTATGTCGTTGCTTCACGATCTCATAACATCTGACAATATTGACGATGACACAAAGTCATCCTACGAATATGTCATCGCGTTGAGACAAAAAATTATCGAAGCATGCAAATTAGCAACTTCTTCTTCTGAATTTGCGAAACAGAAGGCAAGGCAATTTGCCAATAAGAAGAGATGCTTACGACAACTTTGTCCTGGTGACAAAGCATTTGTATTACTACCTTGTAGGGAAAACAGATTACTTATTTCTTGGAAAGGTCCGTACGATATAATATCGAAAATTTCCGATGTCGACTATATTGTCGATATTGATGGGAAGCATAAAACCTTCCACATCAATATGCTTACTGAATTCCATGAACGTCCGGATTATTTGCAACCCATTTTCCAAGCAACGGACAATTCTCCAGTACAACATGGTCATTACTCATCACTGTCCGTGATACAGGATGAGGAAACAAGTTTTTCAGATGTAAATCTTCCTCTTCCAATGATCCCACTTCATTCCAGTGAATCATGGAAGAACGTTACTGTCTCTCCTGATTTGTCTCTAGGAGAACAGCGACAAGTTTCAACTATGTTGCAAACATTTCAGGATGTACTCACTGACATCCCTGGACAAACGAATGTCATTCAACATGACATTGTTCTAACTGACCATACTCCTATTAGGGTTAGACCTTATCCTATACCTATACATTTTCAAGCACAGGTCGAGAAAGAGTTGGATGAGATGATAGATTTGAAAATAATCGAACCATCCACCTCTGCATATTCTTCGCCGATGGTTATTGTGCGTAAAAAAGACAATAACATACGTCTTTGCGTTGACTATCGAAAATTGAATCAAGTAACGAAGTTCGATGCCGAACCTATGCCTTTACTGGAAGAGCTACTTACTCGACTCTCCAAATCTCATTTTTTCACTAAACTTGATTTGTCTAAAGGATATTGGCAAGTTCCTTTATCTGAACGCGCCAAACCTCTCACGGCTTTTTCAACACCTAGAGGTTTGTTCCAATGGAATTTTATGCCTTTCGGTCTTATGAACGCACCAGCTACGTTCGTACGCATGATGCGCCGAATCCTATCTTATCGGTCAGATGTCATTGCATATCTAGACGACATCTGTCTTTTCAGCGATACTTGGGAAGATCACTATTCAGGGTTAGATGAATTGCTGTCTACTTTGCGTGAGCACAACCTGACAGCGAAACCCTCTAAAGCCTATATTGGTTTTAGCGAAATTTCTTTCCTAGGCCACCGAGTTGGTCATGGTTTCCTAAAGACAGAGGACCATAATACTAGTAAGATACTTAACATCTCAATCCCTAAGACTAAAAAACAGGTGAGAAGTCTGTTAGGTCTTATTCAATTTTATGGCAGATTCATTCAGAATCTATCCTCTATCATGGCACCTCTCTCAACACTTCTAAAGAAAGGTTCGCCTAATGTGGTCCACTGGTCTCAGGAATGCCAATGCTCTCTGGATAAGATTAAAACACTGTTTTCAACACCACCTATTTTAGTGCTACCCACTAAAGATAAGACATTCGTTCTTCGTAGTGACGCTTCATCCACTGGGATTGGAGCGGCACTAATGCAAGAGTACTCTGGAACTCTGCATCCTGTAATGTATATTTCCAGAAAACTTAATGCGGCAGAAAGGAATTATTCGGTTTTAGACCGTGAGCTATTAGCTATGGTTTGGTCGATCCTCAAACTACAGAGATTCCTTCTAGGCGCACATTTCATAGTAGAAACCGACCAAAAAGCTCTTACTGCTATACAGAGTAAGAATTTGAAGAGCTCGAGGTCTACTCGATATGCAATTGCTCTTCAACCTTTTCATTTCTCTGTGCGAGCTATTCGTGGATCAGATAATGTGATGGCAGACATTCTGTCAAGATGCCCACATGATTCCACATAACTATTAGGGCTTAGACTTCTTGATATGTCTAGTTCTATAGTAGTTCCTTTTCTATATCATGATAGATACACATTTGTAATTTAATAATATAATGATTGTATCACTACATAGCGGTTCATTGATGTTTATTCACCGCTGTGCTTTGATGATTTTTTCTTCATAAATCATAAATTTAAGATATCTAATACGAAATGATGATATGAATTTTTTAGGCATTGTGTAATTGCCAGAATTGTATTATACTTTGATGACACCTTCCTGGAAAAATATACTTGTAGAGAAATAATTTCTCTCAGTTTATGAGACACATTCTCACCAGTCGCTCCATAAGTCGACTTAGCCTCATATTAGGCGTTATAGGTATTCCTAATATTTTCATCTGCGCATTATTCATGCGTTGTGAGCCTATTGTACGTTGCTCCTAGATGTATTTCAAAAAAAAAAAAAATGTTCCATTTTTTTTTTCCCGGGAGGTGTGGTAAGACTGTTACGTGCAGTCTTTGATATCTTACAATATTATACATAGGTAATTTTTTAGTGCTTAAGGGAAAGTCATTATTGAGTTACTTCCCTTGAAAGTTGTGCCGTCTCTTCGATCAAACTCCGCGGATGAATCCATTATTTCTGCGATTTATTCTTTGTTTGGGTAGTAATAGATTGTTCTTGCTTCAGAATATCTATGGCCTGAATTTATGTGTATTGTTTGTCTGAGTAGGACGAGTCTGTCTTATATCTGTATATCTTTACATATCTAAGTCGAACTATATGTTCTGTTGTCTCTAGAGAGGTCAAAGGCTATTCGGCGGATGTGTCGCTAGAGTGTGGTGTGATTTGGCTTCGTCCTGATAGGGACTGTGTTTCCTATGTCGGCCTGTCGCCGGGGAAAAAGTGATCTCAGTATTTGTGGGGAAAGTGATAGTCGTCTAGACCTATCGTGTATGCTTTACCCCAGTGTTTATTCGTATTGCCAAGGAATGGCAGTTTCATATTTCTTATACCAAGGTAATCCAAGATACTTTTATGAACTCTCGTACGAAGCCACCATTTTCGATAAGAGAATATATTTGACTCGATGAAAACGACTTCGATTCCTAGCAGCACTATATTCTGTAGAATGCAGTCAATTGTTCATGATCAAATCTACAGAGCAATGCAATGTTTTATGAATGACTAACTTTAGGACAGATTCATTGTCTGTATCCAAACGTGAGTGACAGCTCACGAGTGAAGCCATCTTGGATCCAAACATGTAGTGACTTGCAAGAAGAGAAAAGGGGATGCCCGTATTATCGCTTGTTTAGTCCAGAGATCACTGCTACACATGAGAACCCTTTATCAGCGGTTCAATATTATTATATGAAAAAAATATGTGCTGAACATTATGTGGGAGAATCGTCGCTAAACGAGATTAGGTTTAGAAGCCATCTGAAATATTGTTTATAAGCTGACGTGCTCAGTCAGTGAAGTCAGATGATATATATGTATGGGCGATATTGAGGGCTTGGCTACTGACAGTCCATTATAATATTAATCTACATGAGTGCCCATGTAACATAACATTGCAAGACCAGTTATCCACTGTACTATGATGTATTATGCCAACCTGTGATCTGTCACTATCTGTGCTGTCGAGTGTGTACGTCCAATTAAACTTTAGTAAAGGTACACAGTCGTTGGTGTCGATGACTTCCAGCCATACATGAGTGTGAGAAAAGAACATTTGTCAACACCACGAACCCTTATTATTATCATTCGCACATTATACACTCAATCCATGTCTACACACCACTGCGTAGGTCAAGTTGACATTCCATACACTACAGTGGAGCAAACAACACCATAGAGATCTTATCAACTGATGATGATGATGTCTGCTTCCATCCACTTATATTTATCCTTTTGGTGGATATCATTAACGGGAATAAAATATTCAACTTTATCAACCTTTATCAACAAGGTCAAGTATTTACAAACATCTCTAACTACAGTGAAGGTTCCATGAACCACTAAGTCAATGATGATCAATACTATCACACAAGGTCAAGTATTTACAAACATTCCAAACGTTTACCTACCCCTTTTTTAAATTTGAATATACTTGGATGAACTTTGTCCTTTATAAAACAATTAAAAAGAGTCTTCCAATGATGCATATTTTGGAGCTGCCAAATCTTATCTGCTCTGTAATCTCTCAATGGTAATGTTTAGACATTTTGAATTAATACATCACCATCACACAAAGTAAGTGTCCCTGGCGCTGACAAATGTCACAGAATATCCCAGACAAACGTGTCAACTACCAGTGCACTTACAGATACCTTGAACAAGACATTTTTGTCTGTTACAGTTACAACACCAACTTATTCCGGATTCTGTTTAGCTGTAAAAGGTTTTTATTTATGTGTCCTTCGTACGTTTATTGGAGGGTCCTCATATAACTACGATATTTATATGCTGCAGTAACTGAATTAATTGTTTCAATATACTGCGGTGCATTGACATTGGTAAACTTATTCCCAACTATGAGCTAGTATGTGGCCAACATTATAAAATATGGTGACCCCTTTCATTATGGTGACTGGGCCTCATACAAGAAGATTATCTTATTCGTTTACGTGCAGCTATATATATATATATAATCGCAAACTTTAAAAATAAATCATTATCTGCTTGTGTCCCTCGGAATACACTCTCTATGTATTTGATCATGAATTTGCTATGCCCTTTCTCTAACGTAAAAAACAATATAATGGTTTGATTTTAGTTAATATCGTATGGTAGGTTAATTGTTTAATTTGGCACGTCTAAGTAGAGTGTATGTCGACAGATACGCGAGAAAAGGTATAGAAAATAGATTTCACAGGTGGTAGATTGAGGGAAAGATATGTCTCTGGAGTGATTAGGTTATATCCTCCAGCCTACCCGTACGACTGTACTTTATTACCACATAGCCTTTGCCTCCCTATCAAGAATAGATACGTTACTCTACACACACACAGCTGTGTGATAACAAAACACAGATACCTGAAAAACTAAGGATAAATGGGTATAGGTCTGACCAACTCACAAATGTAAGTTTCTTTGTAGTTTATTATCATTAAACTTGACAACGTTATAATATCTAAAGAAAAAGATCAAAGAGTCATTTACACGCATACGAAATAAAGCAGAAAAGTGCAGCCTCCACGAATGGAGAAAAAACCCAAAATTATTAATCCAAAGATTAAAGGTTAGCACTATGTTACATAATGACCAGTATTGATACTCTATGAGTCCCAGTAAAGTAAACAAATCAGAAATAAGGATAGTTTCCAGCAAACAAAGAAAAATACGCACACACTCTCTCAAGCAGTGGCCACTCTCACACACTTACCTAGTTGCATGGTATGGTAGGTCTGTAATATCCCTTGGTAATAGAATTAGTCCAAGAATATATTATCTATTTCACTAAATATTCTGTCACCCCAGTTGTCGCAGATCCCAAATGGTCCCAGTTCATCCCCAGAAACTAACTAGTGACGCCTAAAATGGTGCTTCTCCTGGATATAAGTGTTACTACAAATAGTTAAAACTGTGAGAGTTCTTGAGGTTCACCCGTTCACTGGGAAATACTTCAAGTATTGAGAAACATCTGGTTGCTAAAACGTGTTACAAATGATGATGATGGTTCTTCTATAGGTCAACTCTGTGTGTGTTAGAGCGGCGATTCTGCACAGCGTATGTATCTAGAGATATACTTCACTTGAATTACGACTATCGGGAGTCGGGGAACAATAATAATGTTATATGTACACCACAGTGGCTGGTAAAAATATAAATCTGAAGTCCAGTGTTAAATTTTATTGTTCTCAAATACCATTTGGCGATTACACTGTTTTAAATGAAATTGGTAATGCACAAGCCAATTAAAGGAGAAAAGTAACAAAACAAAAGACAGCTGGATGCCCTTGTCATCAGGTCTGCGAAGAACACAAGAACATTTATGTAAAAAAATACTACTGCTATATATAAACACAGACGGGGACAAGACGATCTCTTCTCCACTCTGTCAATCCTGACGAGATTTAAAAGGCACACGGTGTTTCCTTACGCCTACACGCTAGCAGGCGTTGATGGCGGCTGAGTTCTGTCGGACTGAGTTATGTGAACTCGCCCGCTCTCTGCTCGCGCCGGCGGTCAGCGTACAATGTTAATTATTATTTAATTTCTCCATACGCGCTACCTAAACAATGATCGTCTGTCATTAAATAGCTATTAAATTGTCGGCGTCTGTTATTTTGTCGTATGGTATTACAAAATAATTGACACTATAATATCAAATATACAAAATGAAATATAACGTGTATTCTATACTCCCACTATCAGTCGCTTTAATGCCTATATGTCCGGTCAGCTAAACCGTCGAGTTTATGTCTCTCCTGTAGAGATTAAGTGCCGCGTCAACCTACACTGTTAACATAATTACCGTCTAAGGTATGTGGGTAGCGGGTGGCGTGATTTAACAATTTAATTGAATATCTGGTATGAAATCGGTATGCGTTACTTTATTTCACTCGTTTTACTAGCGAGAAAAATCTAATAAATGTTAAAAACTATCACTTTTTAAATCATAAGCACTATTTTACCAGAAAATTCAGAATGAAAATCTCCACGAAACACTAATACACCGTATCACAAGAAATTGGTTCTAGGACTGCGCGCTAGAATATTCAAAATTCTGACTGACTTCTGATGGCGGTGTTAAGAAAACAGCAGTATATATCATTAGATTTCTCTGATCTCTAATGTTGTTAATTTTGCGCTCCGGTGTGGAACGAAGTATTCAGAAACTAGCGCTCAAAAGGAAAGCTTACGATTCGGTTCCCAGAATCTCTCGTCTGGCGCTCTTGACCGACATCACAGGCTTTCGTCACAGCTAACGGGTTTCTCTTTAAAATGCCCGTGTCTCGAGATCAAAGAGCACAGGGGATTCTAAACTTTCCATGAGTAAAAAACTTCAAACGGGTCTGTGTTTCGTCTCTCCCACATGTTGTTTGTCTGAGAGGTATTATGATTGACAGTTGAGCTCACGTGGGTGGACGAGGTTAACAAAACCTGATTTGTTTTCCTGTTATGACTGACAGGTCACGAAGTTTGTAAACACCGTGTTAGCTCGTGTTAATAAAAAAAAGGCGGGACGAAAGAGTAAGCTGTGTAAGTAAAGACCAACAGTATAATGCATTTTTTTTTTGCTAACAAATCACAGAGCAGCTATGAGGTTACAATAGGCGGTCAGATTACTATATATTTTTTTCCATTGCACGTCACAGTACGTCCGGGCTTGAAGATGTGAAACTCATTCATATCTTATTAATAGAAACAGAGCTACTTTCATCCTTAGCTACAGAGTGATAGTTATCTTCACTTGAATATTCTCTTCGTTAGTCCAATGTCGACTCATAAAGTCAGTGCCTATATTTTCTCTTCCTGGTATGTATTGTACTTTGAATGAGTACACACTTAACAAAATAACCCAACGCATAATTCTTGCGTTAAAATCCTTACTGGATCTTAGGAACGCCAATGGAGCATGGTCGGTTTGCACCACGAATGGAACTCCACATAAATATTCATGGTGTCTCCTGATTCCGTTCACGAGTGCGAGACATTCTCTTTCAACGGTTGAATAATTCCTTTCTGCAGTGTTCAGTTTGCTGCTGCCATAAGCAACTTTAAACAACAGGTTAGGGTGTTTGTCGTCTGACTGCAGCAGTGTCGATCCAATTCCGTTAGCACTGGAATCAAACCGTAATACTTCTTCCTCCTCTTCCTCGTTCGCCCTGAAAAGGACGGTGGTTGCGTTGTGTCTGTTTACGCCTAAGCTGTGATATCTGCACCTTTCGGTCGACACATCCGACTTCAGCACGGCATTTTTTAGGGACCGGGTTTGCCTTCCCATTGCGATCCGCACTCGCTCAGCCAGACTGCACTGCTGCAGACTGTTTCCAGGACCACCACGTGGAGGGGGAGTGCGGTCTTGACCAGATCTGGTTCGCTGGTCCTGATGCAAGCAGTACAGCTATGGGTCGCTGACTGCATTCACTATTGCTGCATCTTGGTGTCCCAAACCGTAATACGAAAAGTTTCTTGAGGTCAGGTACTTTAGAATAGGATATGTGGTCAGCATGTCCTTAAGAGTGACGTACGCGTGTTGGCTCTCTGCGGTCCAGACAACTTTATCCGGTTTTCCTTTTCGCGTGAGGTCCTTTAATGGCGCAGTAAGTCCGTTGAAGTTTGTTAACAAACTTCTGGTAGTACGCGCAGAGTGATAGATTTTTTCGCAACTGGCCACATACAACCTTGAGAAGTGGTATGACCTAGGAAGTCAAGCTTTTCAAAGCCGATTAAACATTTGCTAGGGCGGGCGGTCAACCCGGCTTCCTTTAGTCTCCTGAAGAGGATTGCGACCATAGCAATATGGTCTTCATAGTTATCCGTTGCAATAAGTATGTCGTCCATGAAATTGTAAATGTTTGGACTTTGCAAATGTTCCAAAAGCTTTCATATCATTCTGGTGAAGACTCCTGGTGCATTGCGTAAACCGAAAGGCATAACATTAAAAGTAATAAGTCCTAAGGCTAACAGAGGTTTAATTTCCGCCATGACTGGTATTTGGTAATAACCTTTACTCAGGTCAATCTTGGAGAAAAGTTTTGCCTTGCTTAGCTTGGTAAACAGTTCTGCGGCGCTTGGGAGGGGTTCAGGCTTAAACTCTGTTACTGTATTATGTTATCGTTTGTCATAACACAGTCGAACTCCCTTATTTGGTTTCTGTAACAATACGACGCTTGAGCTATAAGGAGATGTGGACTCGCTAATAATCCCAGCTTGTAGTAGTTTGTCTATTTCGCCATGTAATGTGTCTGCTTTCGCATACGGGATCCGATAAACTTTGGTTCTTACAGGCGTCTCGTTTGTCAGCTCCATATCAAACTCTACGAAATGTGTAAGACCAGGTATGTCCGTTAAGACTGCTGAATACTGTTTCAGTAGCGCCTTAGTCAATCTTTGTTGTGCTTCTGAGAGGGTATCGCCGAATTTAACATCTTCGAATTATTCCGTTTGTTGTAGTAGGTATGTCATGCAACTATCGTCATCTTCATCATCTTCTATTGCTATAGTGACCGCCAAGAGATGTTCGGGGGAAGGCACCGGTTTTTTCAAATATTTCTATAACAGATTTAAGTGGTAGACTTTTTCTTTACCTTTTTTAGAGATCTTGAATGCTGAGACGACTGTCTCATCAGCCTTCTAGTCTCTCAGTGTCCGTAGTAAGGCTTCCAGCGGGCCCTTAATAGGTCTGCCGAATAAAATTGTTGCTGGCGTTAGCCCTGTAGAGGCCTGGGGGAACTTCCCTGTAGGCGAACAAGGCTGCAGGAATAAAAGGACCCAATCTTCTGGTTTTTCCTGTCCGAGCTTACGTAATATCATGGTGAGGCTGCCGTTGAAGCGTTCCACGAGCCCATTTCCGGCGGGATGGTACGGGCTGGTGTGGATGTGCTAGGCCCTCACGATCTTAAAGATCACTGTTACGAGTCTTTTAGATGTTAATGTTAATATGCAATAACAGGATGGTTTCTTTGGCCAAGATGAAGTTAAGGGTAGTAATCTCTCAGACACCGCAACCAGCCTACACCACTCAGAATGATTTGAGTCACAATGGCCGAGATGGACGATATATAATTTATTAAGAACGGCACACAGCTCCACAAATAAATAGTTCAAGCCAACATAGAATGGCAAATAACATGCAGTAGACGAAATACCGTAAGCAGTCGGTCCATGTCAGGAAAGCTGTCCTTTAGTTCTCAATATGATTTTATATCTCTGCACACGCGACACTGACCAATTATACTTCTTGTCAACACCGATAACTATATAACTAGATACATCTTACCAAACATCTTGATGTATTAGTGATAATATAACTGCATTAAACAATTCAACAATAAGGAGCTCAAACACATACGTCCACTCGCCATGACACACACTCTTATAAGGCCACGATTTTTTCCCCTAGGTTTCCGTGTTTATCCTGCATAGGGACACGGAGATCTACCTGGTTGTGCTGGTATCCCTACTACATGGGAAGATCAGCCGAGTCTATATAGTCGTGTGGAGCCCACCAACATTGTAAACCATCATTTAAGGAACACTCAGTTAAGTGCAGAAACAGAAGAACATTAGATCAATTTATGTGCGAAGAGTCAAGTCATATGAAGAAAAAGACTGGTTAACGTTTTGTCAGAAAAGCAGAGACACTGTAGTGCAGTTAAAGTAAACACTATATTATCCCTGTGATTTCGGTTGATATGGTGTAAGTAGAAAATTCATATACATATAGAATCTCTATCAATTTCAAGAACAGAAGAAAAGAGAATCATAAATAAATTGATTTTAATTTAACTTGGATTTTTTTAACTTCACAAAGTTATCAATGAGTTCAATTTTAATGTCATTGTTATTTAAAGCAAATAATAGTTATTACGAGAAGACACTCTAGGCTCATGATCTTCTTATTACCACCGGACCAGGGGTCTTTACTGTATAACTGTCATTTGTGCTATCATACACCAGTGGTCATTTCTGAGACTGGGGTATGTCGAGTAATTTATTATTTTTCATTCAACTATCATCGACGGTCAACAAGACAACAGCCACTATAAATAACATCTCGTTACAGTAGCCATCTTCGTTTTCTTACCAGCCTCTCGCTTGCTGAGGAATCATCGATTTATGGCCTGAAAAAGTCTCCCAGCTGCTGCGTTTCGAGTGGCCAACTCTTCTTTGATGCCTCCTTTTCGGTCTATAATAACTCCGAGGTATTTAAAGTGATTGACTAGCTCCGGGACCTGTTCTCCCAGCTTAATCTGATGTCTTCTTTCTTCTCGTGATGTCACCATGGATTTTGTTTTAGAGCTGCTTCTTACCACCCCTCTCTTTTCCAGCTCTTCCTTCCAGACTTGCAGGTTGGATTGGAGATGTACCTCTGATTTAGCAATCAGAGCAACATCATCAGAAAATGCCAGCTCTGAAATACAGACCTGTCTCATCTTCCAGTACCCCACTGAATACTTTCTTGTTCTCTCCTTACATTGCCTTGATGACATCGTCCATGAGGAGTATGAAAAGATAAGGTGACAGGATATCACTTTGTCTTACACCAGTGGTGGTCCTGAACTATTCTGACATAGTTTGCTGTCCTCACGAAATTTCTACAAGACTTGTAGAAGCTCTGTATAACATGAATCAGATGTGCTGGAATGTTCTTCCTTGCCAAACAGTCCCAAAGTTTGCTCCAGGGGACCCTGTCAAACGCCTTTTCCAGATCTATGAAACAAAGATGGATCTCACTCTTATACTCAAGGACCTTTTCACTCAGCTGTCTGAGTGTGAAGATTAGGTCTTGAGTACTTCGGTTGGTCGGAATCCGCACTGGATCTCATCCAATTGTGGCTCAGCTAGGCGTCGGAGTCTCTGCTCTAGGATTCTAGAGTAGATTTTACCAGGGACACTGAGATGGGATATGCCTCTATGGTTTCCACATTGTCGATTGTCTCCCTTTGTAAAAATCGGTGTAATTATTGCAATCTCCCAATCCTTTGGTATGGTCTTGTTGCACCACGCTGCCTGCAGGACCCTTAAGAGTAATATATCTCATGATGCTCCCATGTACTTAACCATTTCTGGTGTTATACCATCATGCCCTGCTGCTTTGCCCATTTTGATTTTCTCCAGTGCTGCCTTCAGTTCTTCCATCTTTATATCATCTTCACCACCATTGGTTTTCTCTTCAGTGCTAGTGGTTATCGTGTCTGATGCTTCACCATGCTCACCATCAAGGAGTTCTGAGAAATATTCTTTCCATCTTTCCAGTACTTCCTCAGGGGCAGTAAGCAAATTGCTTTGCTTGTCCTTTATAAATTTGAGAGGGCATTGCTTTTCCTTCCTCGTGTTTTTTAGGGTCTTATAGAACAATTTCTGGTTTTCTTGCGCATCTTTTTATAGCTTTTCTCCAAGTTCTTCCCAGGACTCCTGTTTTGCTGCTAGCACCTTGTTATTTGCTTCTGTTCTGAGTATCACATTTTCTCTATATTTCTCTATTTGCCCTGCTGTGTTTTTAGCTTCTAA
>JAMPIV010004900.1:0-137500 GCA_024509875.1 Oreohelix idahoensis
TCCGTCTATCCGTCCGTCTGTCTTACTGCCTATATATCCATCAGTCTTTCCAATACTTTTCAGAGAGATCACGTGATCTTTAAAATCGATTCTTCTTAATAATTATAAAATAATAATAAGTTCGGTTTGGTTTTAGAGACTACCTTCATTCCGCACAGACAACGCCATCAGTGCTCCGATCTCCTCCCTTAGACCACACAAGGAGGATCTCAGCACAGTGCACGAACTCCGTAGCACCGGCGAGAATCCCAATGCGTGTGTATATAGGAATCACACATTCTATAAATATTTTTGTGATGGGTAAGTTTCTTTTTTTTTAAATTTTGCCATGGCAGGGGCCTGATAGGCCTACTCTTTACAATTTCAACTGCCGTGGGATTTTTAACGTGCGCAACATGCACACGGGACCTCCTAATTTTTTTCACCCTTTTCCGAGAAGGCTAGGCATCCGATCTCACTACCTAGGAGACCAGGGGGGAGTATGACATCATTAAGACCCCTGGTTCAGAAAAAAAATTTCCATAAATTATATTCCTTCAAATGGGAATCGAACCTAGTACCTCCAGAACTCGAGGCAGACGTCATACCTCTTAGCCACATGACCCGTATTATAGAATAATATAATAATAAGAAGAATGAGAAGAAACAAGGAAAAGAGAAGAAGAAATGATTAGGCAGAAGAAAAAAGTGTAATGAGAAATAAGAAGATTAAAAAAAAAGGTAGGACTAGGAGAAAAGTAGAATTTCATTTAACTGATGTTTCTGATGACAGAATCTTCTACGGCTGAGATGAGGACAAGAGATATTGATGAAAATATAAAGAGTGATGTAGACTGTCCATACTCAGACAACGCCTCTTCGTAATCTACTCACTCAAGCCTGTCTCAGCGACTTTCTCCAGGAAATGTGTCTAGGGACTTTGGGATTTCTTCACGGTCAGTCCGTGGTCCAGCGGTCTTGGGCACTCTAAGCTGACCCCAATCATGATTTGGGTCAAATGGTTTTTCAGATTCGAGTCACACTCGCATCAATATGGGAGATGACTCAAGGGTATTGAATGATATCTGGATAATGTCATGTAGACGTTATAAAATGAACTTCGAATATGAGCTCTTATGTTTCTTTCCTTTCCCTCTCCGGCCGTTTTTTCTTTTTATATCGATCTTTCTTTCAATTCAGCATGTCTTTCTTGTACTTAGATTACTTTTTCTGCCATCGAAAGGCCAATGGTGTGTATGTAATTCTGTTTTTATAAAATGGAGTTTGAGATAGCATTGTTGTTTGTAGTTGTAGAACAACTAACATTTCTTTACAATAATAGAGGATATGGGTTTACCGCAGGAAGAAGACCAAGATACATATCAATCAATTAATACTCTTGAGGTGCCCAAGGAGCATAGGCCTTCAAAGAAGACATGTCAAGTCCTCCTGTCACACGCCATCAGCTCAAGGCCAAGTCCTCCTGTCACACGCCATCAGCTCAAGGTTAATTCCTCCTGTCACGTGCCATCAGCTCAAGGTCTCTCCACGTTTTCCTCATCATTTTCACTTCTGTCTTCAGCTTTCTTATCCATGTGATTTTTGGTCTACTTCTGCCTCTCTTTCCTGGGGTTTCCAGAATGTGGACTACCTTGTAATGCTATCAATAGGTTTCCTCAATGTGTGTCCTATCCATCGCCAGCGTCTTCTTCTCAACTCTTGTTCCACTGGCACTTGTCTGGTTCTTGTCATCAATTCCACATTTGTGACTTTGTCAAACCATTTTTTGTTTTTTTCGTACGCCCGCTATTACTCGAGGCGAAATCTCAGGTTAGTATGTCCAACCTGAGACTGGCCTTACGTGAGCATCCCTTTTTTCCTGCACAGAGACAGGTGTCCCTCCCCATTCAGGCAGATACTCGCCGACTTCGGAGGTACCCATTAGAGCTGGGTCGGCTCGGGAGCCGCCAGTCCCTGGTCGACGACACTTCTTCAAATGTGCTCGCCCGGGTTCGATACTGGGTCACCGTGTCGCCAGCGCAGTGTGGTAACCACTACGCTAGCGCGACTCCTGTCTATGCCGTAACCAATTTATGAATGTCTTAACTTTTTGGTTGTTGTTTTTGTGTTTCTCCATGTTTCAGCGATACACAGAAGGACTGACTTGAAATTTGAGTTAAATATTCTTGTTTTTGTGTTAGACTTGACTTC
This sequence comes from Oreohelix idahoensis, assembly GCA_024509875.1. Lineage (NCBI taxonomy): Eukaryota > Metazoa > Mollusca > Gastropoda > Stylommatophora > Oreohelicidae > Oreohelix > Oreohelix idahoensis. The sequence continues at coordinate 2,191 of JAMPIV010004900.1, forward strand.
TCTTCATCTCCATATGTTTCCCAACGCAACGAAATATTCTCTTGCTTATTTTCTTATTTTGATATCGCTGTCTGTCCCTCCAACTTCCAACATCCAACATCCAAGATGCATATGCATGGACAATATTACACACATCCTAAAGCAAAACCATTTCAGATCAGCAAATGCGACATGTCCGATTGGCAAAACGGTTAGAGCGAAATCTCTTCGCGGCACAGTTACCGGGCCCCGTGATGGAAACCTGGTAGGGTCGAGCTTCAATATACCCAGCTGTAAATGGGTACCTGGTTCTGCTCTTGAGTCAGGGAAGGCCTAGGAAAGAAACTGGTCACCCATCCTCATAAAGCTAGTCCCATTGTCTCTAACACTTCAGTACCCTATGACCGTTTCTGCTATCATACTATTTTTTTATGCGACAGACTTGGCTGAAGAACAAAAAAATAATGCTATCGATGACGGCTACACTGCAAGACAGAACCGACGAGTCAATATAAGCTATCGATGACGGCTACACTGCAAGACAGAACCGACGAGTCAATATAAGCTATCGATGACCGCTACACTGCAAGACACAACCGACAAGTGAATATATTTTGGTCGTCTACATTTTGCAATAATTTGTGTCGCCACAATTAAGGAAGACATCCGCGTTTTCTGAAGATTTTATTGTTTGTTGGTCTACTCATGTGTGCTGTTCTTCTCCTTTTTAATTATAAGTCAGGCTGAAATCATTAACGTTACATCCAACACGAATTGTTTGAGCGTGTTATTTACCATATACTTCAAGTGTGATTTACCTGTGGTGTTTTCTGAGCATAGGAGAGAGAAATGGTGGGGAATGTGGGTGCAATGTTTTCTCGGTATTTCGCCAAGGGTTTAAGCTGTAGGCATGCATCTCCTACTTTGTCTCAAAGTGTCTCATTTATATCTATTTGTTTCTGTGTGTGTATACTTGTATACAAGTTCCCATCAAATAAATTTTAGATATAAGCACACGTGGACAGTGTTTCATTTCAAAAAACGTATTAAACTCTTAAAGATCGGAAGTTTTAACCAGTTTTGCCGGAATTAACTTTATCCTTAAAACAGTACCTTTCTAAAATCGGATCTCACTGAGTTATTACACAGCAAAGTCATACATATCATACATCAGAGTAAAGATAAATGAAATTAAAATTAAACTATGAAGACTTTTTAGTGATATTCTATGCATTATATTCAATCATGAGTCATCATCATCTTCTTCTTCTTCTTCGTTCGTCCTGAAAAGGACGTTGGTTGCGTTGTGTTTGTTTACAGCGAAGTTGCAATATTTGCGCCTTTCGGCCGACACATCCGATTTCAGCACGGCATTTTTGGGACCAGGTTAGCCTTCCCTCTTCGATCCCTTCTCACCCAGCCAGACTGCAGTGATACAACCTGTTTCAAGGACCACCATTTGGAGGTGGAGTAGAGTTTTGGTCAGCTCTGGTTCGCTAACCCTGACGCAAGCTAACTGCATTCCTCACTGTTGACGCGTCTTAGGTCCCAATTATGAGTTATAATATAGACTACTTTAAAAAAAAATATTTTAGCGAAAGGAAAATGTTCTCGCCAACCGTTGCATAAAGAATAAAATAAGATCTAGGCTTAAAATAACAATAGGAAGTAAAACAAATAGGGTTAAGCCTAAACAAAAGCCAAAATAGTAAAATTAATAGAGTTAGTAAAGTAAAGTAAACATATTTATTTCACACATCAAACACAAAGTAGTAATAAAATATAAATTTCAAAATTCTTAAACTAACATGTACAAATGTTTATAATATTGCAACTTGCGTAAATTAAGCAAAATAGAAATTAAGCAACAAAAACTAACAAATCATTAAAAAAAATAAACCAGAAAAATTAGCTAACCTATAAACTACTCATAGGACAAGGAAAGACAAAGAGATTTTTAAAAAACAAAACAAAAACAAACGCTAATACAAATTAAAACCAAGTGCAAAGGACAATAGTTATCTATATACCATATAAAACTGAAAATAAAATGACAAATACTAATATAAATTAAAACCAGCAACTGCAAAAGACAATAGTTATTTAAACTTAATACAAAATTAGTAAATAAAATGACACTAAATACCCCAATTATAACCAATTTTCAGGTTGAACAGGGTAGACCAAGATGGAACGAGAAGAGGCAATAATGGTCAGCTGTTAAGTGCCCGCTCTCCACTCACCTTTTCAAAACAACAACAACTTGCGTAAATTTAAATGAATATTTATAGTAGAAGCTAACGGAGATATCATAGCATAGTCATATGAATCTTCAACGTTTCTTATTCTTTTTTTATGGTGGAGACTTCCATCGAGATCTTTGTGACGATATTGTCTCCCCTGCTCTGTAGTAGTTGTCAACAATGGCCAAACTTAGATTATAATGATGAGAGTCTTCAAAGGTATCAACCTTCGCTCCAGATTATTCTTGACAGAGATAACAATAAAAGAATGATGCTCCTATTTACGAGGAGCCTCACTGGGTTTTAAATAAAAGAAAGCATAACAACTGAGATTATCTAAGCTGTCATGAACTTATTATTCTGCTGCCCTTCTGTGAGGTAATAAATTTTCGCTCATATCTCTGAGCTCCCAGCTGAAGGCGATTCAGAAAAAATCTTAATCTAATAGCTCTATCTAATTATGTACTTAGAACAATTTGAGTCATACGGGTGTGTGGCGGGATTTACTTACCTTGCTCTGCAGTGATGGTCCAACCGTGGCCAAAATTCAGGGTATCTACTGAGGGTCTTCAAAGTTGTCTACTTTTCGCTCAAGATTACTCTTGGCATAGATGTGAATAGAAGAATGTTGCTTCAGCTCCAGAGAGCCTCATGGGAATTTAAAGAAATCAAGTACTACAGCTGATAGGATCCAGGTCGTGTAAACTTTGTATCTTTCCTAGCCTTCTATGAGTAAGGATTTTTTGCTCGTTGTAATGAGCCCCCAGCTGATTTGTCTCAGTAAAATATTACTTTAATAGCTCTGTTATAAGTATTTAAATGACTGAGACATTCGTGTGCAGTTCACTCAAAATGACTAAATCAACTATAAATTTGTATATTTACAGATAACAAAATGTAATTGTCAGTTATCGTTAACAAATGTAAAATAAGTAACGCTGTGGTGAATTAGAAACATTCTTTCAAAATTTCATCATGGGGGATGATCTGGATAGTATAACCCTTTTTTAAAATTAGAGTTCACTTGGCAGCTTTAAGCTGCCAATAAGAAGTCGGTTGGTTTCTGCTCCAGCCGATACTTGTTCTTTGCAGGTTATGGACTGGTTCACTTTCGTCACTGATCAAGTCTGGAGGCTGCAACACGTCTCTCGTAGTATCGTGGGGTAATTCCGAAGATGGTCCAGCGTCTGTTAAGACCCGTCTGCTGTTGTTATCTAGCTTTGACTGAAGGCCACTTACACCACACACTTGTTCCACAGATAGTACCACCAATTGCTACCACCGACTAGTATCACGAAATAAGAGAGAAACAAATACCTACTTGAGTACAGTATTGGGTTTCCTGACACACAATCAGGTGTCCCCCTTTTCATTCCACCATCCCATCTGCCTCAGAGCGGTACCCTCTCTGAGCATTAATGCTAATCCCAGTGAGCGGAAAACAACCATTGCATTTATATTGAACGTATTTACATTTACATATGTACTGGTTGAAAAGGTTAATATAATAAGTATGTACATCAGTTCTGTCATAATCCTCTCCCTGCTCGATATGGAACTTGGAACTACCTGTGCTTTTGGTTCTCTATGAGAAACCCGCATAAAGCAGTCACCAGCTCTTACAGTGGTGGTTTATGAAACCACCATTCTATTTGTTAAAGGTTGCCAGCTTCGTATGACTTGGAGATCCACTAGGAATTTTCACATGTTACTAAATGCAAAATATAGAATAACAAAATGTAAAACTCATCCCAAATATCTTTGGGAATACCTATTTCTGGCTCAGAGAAATAGTTACGGCAACTTGATTAAGATACTGGTTATACGTGGTCTGCGGTATTACCTTACAATAGACTCCCACTATGACTTAGTGTTCAGATTCCTAGGATTCTGGGTTTTCCGTATTAAGTTGTACGATCCTTTAAAATGGAATCATGATCATATTCCTTACTCTCGCTTGTCTGGCTATCTTCTTGACGAGTTGAATTTTACAAGGCCTTAAACTCAAAAGGAGCTAAATTGTAAGGTAGCATTCGGTACGCATCAAGACTGCTGCTACATGACAAGGCTCCAATCAGAAATGTTGTACTTTTACATCTCAAATGCCAAGCTAATAGTATGCAATTTGCGTACATTTTTCCCTACCTCTCTCGGAAAACTAGTTGTGACATCTGCCAAAAAAAAAAAAAAGTGTTGTTTACATGTCACCTCTCCGTATAAGGTATGCCAGCTTCCGTCTATTATCGATCATGTTTACACTCATGACCTCATAACCTATCACATGTAATCTCTTTCAAGGTGAATATTTTTCTCCGACAAGTCTTGTCCGGAAATGGTTATGTCATTTACCCGGTCTAGCCAACAATTAACAAACTGGTCAGACAAAACTATTAACAAGTTATAAGATAATCGACTGTGGCCATACCATGGTTGTTTACTCGCTAATCCGGTCGCTCCTACACACTGTCTGCTCGGAAATGTGTTACAACATTTCACTTCACAGATTCAAGTGTCAATATGGGTTCAAAGAAAGTGATTGATTACCATAATCAGCAAAAGATGGTCGCTGAAGTCCCGACATGACAAGAATTGAAAGAAGGTAGTGTAAACAATAATTAAGTACAGAAAATGAGACGTAGAGCAATAATGTCTTCGATAAACATGAATGCTAGGAAAAGAGAACGGACAATTCTGTCACAAGGTGCAGACATACACTTCACTCAGTTGTGATTAGTCCAACTATAGTTTTACAGTTACAGATAAACATGTTTAATAATCACTTATAGTTTAACAATGTAACATAAATAAAGTTGTTTGTTTATAAAAAAGAAGTGATGATATTTGTCATCATCGGATGATTTCAACTGTGATGGAAATTATGGAAAATTGTGAAATATTCGTTGGTTGTGCTGTTATGGAACTTGGCTTCCAGTGTGGGGTCGGTTGACGTTTGCTTCAGCCGCTGTTGGCTCCCACAGGTGCTTTGTACAACACGTCTCTACATTAGTCAAGTCTGGTGACTGTAGCACATCTTATTCATTAAGGCTGAGGTAACTGCATGGGTTATTAAGCGTCTTCAAGACCCGTCTAGTGTTGGTGTCTTGCGTCGACAGATGGCAACTTGAACCACAAACTGAGAGGAAAACAAATGCCTCTTTTGAGTATTGGGTCTCCTGATATATATATATATATATATATATATATATATATATATATATATATATATATATATATATATATATATATATATATATATATATATATATATACATACTTACTTACTTACTTAGTCGTTCCCCTTCTACGGTGAGGTGTAGAGGTTATATATATATATATATATATATATATATATATATATATATATATATATATATATATATATATATATATATATATGATAGCGTAGACATGTCCAGTTCCCATTTCGCAAGATAAACGAAGACAAAGCATAATAAAGCGATGATAGGCATGCATAATAGAACATAGGTGTTTTTTTTTTTTTTTCTAACGAGCGGACCACTCGAGCTTTCCAGCCCTTTCGGTCCAATGACATGTCATTGCGAGGCTGGGGGGTCAGTGGATTTTCCTTCCAACCCGGTCAGGAGCTTCGATCCTTCCCATCCACAGGGGGTTTATGTGCAGGAGCCGTTCAGGTTATTTAGTCAAATTCCCGGTCGTAAACATTCCTTCAAACGCAGACTCCCGGGCTTGAACCTTGAAAACCTGGTCGCCAGTACAACGTTGTAGCCATTACACCAGCGCGGCTCCCATAGGTGTAGTTAATAGAGCAGATAAAACATTGGAAGATAATAACAAGAACGAAGTGAATAGATAAAGACATAAAATAAAGAATAAAAAACGAAGAAATTATAGTTATAATAAAATACAGTACGAGCGATCGACTTTGGATGTTCTTCAGCTAAAACGCCCGAACGCACGCCACTGCAAGTTTCGTTTTTTGTTTTTTTAAATTTGGCTTAGAACGCAAAAGAGCTACCTCGCATTACATAAACCTAAGATATGGATCACTTTCATCCTAAGAAATTTTTGACACTTTCGGTAGTGACACGTTCATTTATTCAACTACGTAAATTCAACTTGGAATGCGTTACTACGATACCGGAAATTGTGCAATCTTCTGGAAAATGTATGATCACATGATCTTCCTAACTAATGAGAAAATGTCAAAAAGAAATTGTTAGAATAATCAGCCAATGAAATATTGGCTTATTACTAGAGACGCCCAAAAGGTTGGGGTATATAAGGCGGCGTTTTCGGTAATCGTTCTCTAATACACTATTGAACACCTCAAGATACCACGAACAGACAACAACGAGAGGAATCAAGACAGTCAGCTAGTGGCCCTTCTTAGGACCAGTCCTTTTTCAGGACTAGCAACGAATAATCTAACGTACAATATACCCCAATTATAACCGCTTTGGTTGAACAGGGTATACCAGCAATATAATCGACGAAAGACGAACGAACGAAGAACCGTTCTCTTCTGCCGCCAGTTTTTGTGAGAGCTCGAGAGGACGTCAGCCATATTTCAAGCATTCTGCGTTAGCAAGCTAGAAGGTTTCACGTCACAACAACCAGTGTTATGTTTCTGAAGCACCACGGGTCAGTTTAATCATGTTAATACAATTGCAGAACGCCTTTAAACACGAATACTATTAATGAACGTTGCTTAGAAGAATATATGAAATGCCCAAGACTTTGTTCTCAGAAGTGAAGACAATTCTTAAGTTTTCAAAAGCCAATTGACAGACTTTTGAATAGGTTTGACTGGAGTATTAAGAATTGAAACTGGCTCTTCGTGATCCAGAAAATGTGCCGAATGGCCAAAAAATTATCGAGGAAGTGTTGAAGGATAGAGACGGTGAGGAACACGAGAACCTGATAAAAGACGTTGCAGATGATTTTGTCCCAGAGGAAGAACAAGAGTACGAGATTTATCATATTACTGAGGACGGACCCGTCTCGATAGCCAGTCACGTAACTATTCATAACCCAGTGGTGATACCATTACCAGGGGTAGAAGAAATCTCCGAAATGCAGGTATCAGTTTGTTAAAGGTGTTTTCAGGACGCTTATATTATTTAGTACTGGCTCTTGCATCGGGTGTTTGGACTTAAACATACGAACACTGCAACATGTAACGCGAATAAGGGACGTTCACTTCGAAGTCATTTATATAGATTTATTTTACACAGGACAAACGATGAGCTCCAAATTTTGATGAAAAATTGTGGCATCCATTTTCATATCAGCAAGGAATAAAATACAACGACTGGTAGGCAGAATTACCGTCAGTAAAAGTCATAATGTCCCCGCATTAACACTGCATATCGAACTCGTCGAAAAGTCATTTAATATTGTACTAAATACTTTCCTTTACAATCCACCCATCACAAGCACACATAGAAATATATTCTTCATAGAATCTGTAACTCATGCAGTGGAATTCTACACACACAATCCGAGCTCTCACACTTGCGTCCGAACACCTAGAAGTACACAGGCCACAAGAGGGCGTTACAAGTCTACCGCAGACGTGCATACCTAATTTTTACTGACATCTGACGTCACTAATACTTATAATGGAGTGGTTTACTAGTGGTGCGTCTAGGTGTTACCTCATCGGTTCACAGCAATGCCTTCCCTTAGAGAATGCACTGATGTGTACGAACATAAGCGTAACACAGTTGAAGCGCCATTTTATGCAGAACTAGCAGCTCAGTTCTTGGCTGAAATAGCAAATATGACAGATGAACAACTGGAGGAACATCTAGTGGCATTGGGTTTTCAAAATGGACAATAAGGATAATAGAGACAGTAGCAGCTAATTTACGACATTCGTTAGAATCAAAAGAAGACATAATCATTAATGAAGAAAGTAGAAATGTTTTATTTCCGTTAGGAGCAGAATTGTTGTCTGATGAGGAATTTATTGAAGATCTCAATGAATACAACGTAGATCAAATTGGAGAAATTGACGAAGCTGATAATCCAGTAGGGCTCACTGAAGACAGTATTTTAGAAGAGATTTTGAGAGGATATTCAGATGTCTTTGAAGAAGAAAATGACACAAATGATCATTAGGATGCTGATAAAATGACGTTCATGTTAAAAGAATTTGTTTCTTACTGGTTGAAAATTTGGTAGACCTGTTGTCTACGTGAATTTGAAGCAATTTACTAAATCTACAGCCAAAATTTTCGCTAGAGTGTTTCAGAACTCGTAACTAGTTCTAGACTTTGAAGTTACATATTGAAAGTTATCGCATACTCGACTTTATAAGAGTTAAGAGATATTGAGAACACTACGACGAAACACTAACTACACCCAACCTGCTCTATGGGTCACGACGCCACTATCACTACTGTACGTCCAAGCTATGTCTGCCGAACCTGGGTACAACACGCTTAAGGGAGACTACAACTCTGCTGAGCTACCAGTACCAAACCTTAAGAACAATACAACATCATTCCATTCATCATTAACACTACACTACAACATACATACACATATATATATGTATGTATGTATGTATGTATGTATGTATGTATGTATGTATGTATGTATGTATGTATGTATGTATGTATGTATGTATGTATGTATGTATGTATGTATGTATGTATGTATGTATGTATGTATGTATGTATGTATGTATGTATGTATGTATGTATGTATGTATGTATGTATGTATGTATGTATGTATGTATGTATGTATGTATGTATGTATGTATGTATGTATGTATGTATGTATGTATGTATGTATGTATGTATGTATGTATGTATGTATGTATGTATGTATGTATGTATGTATGTATATGTATGTATGTATGTATGTATGTATGTATGTATGTATGTATGTATGTATGTATGTATGTATGTATGTATGTATGTATGTATGTATGTATGTATGTATGTATGTATGTATGTATGTATGTATGTATGTATGTATGTATGTATGTATGTATGTATGTATGTATGTATGTATGTATGTATGTATGTATGTATGTATGTATGTATGTATGTATGTATGTATGTATGTATGTATGTATGTATGTATGTATGTATGTATGTATGTATGTATGTATGTATGTATGTATGTATGTATGTATGTATGTATGTATGTATGTATGTATGTATGTATGTATGTATGTATGTATGTATGTATGTATGTATGTATGTATGTATGTATGTATGTATGTATGTATGTATGTATGTATGTATGTATGTATGTATGTATGTATGTATGTATGTATGTATGTATATTTATATATCTTCTTCTTCTTCCGTCCTTAGCCACCGACCGTCAAAGCAGTCAGTGGCCATTACGCCTAGTGGCGTCTTAGGGCAACAGCAGATAGGTTTTCTTTGCCATTGTTTCCTATCACGCCTATTGGCGTCTTTAGGGCAACGGCAAATCAATCCATTTGCTGTTGTTTCCGTAATCGAAGAGACTGGCAAAAGGGTGATCAGCCCGATATATATATATATATATATATATATATATATATATATATATATATATATATATATATATATATATATATATATATATATATATATATATATATATATATATATATATATATATATATATATATATATATATATACACGTGTCGCGAGAGGGTTGAGATGTTATTAAAATATAAGATATCCTGGACAAAAAGTTGTATCAGGTGATACCAGAATAGGGCCAGATAAGAGTCTAGTCTTATAAGTAATACCCCCTTCTCTGAAAGGAGTAAGGGTGTATGGATATCAAAGGTATGGTCAAGCTGTATAACTTTCCAGGTAGTATGTTATTGTATTATCCTGGATCCCTATGGGCTCCCTCTCAAGATCCTCCCTTGATTACTATATCGTTATTATTATTATTGTTGACTCTGCTAAGGGATATTAGGAAAATTATTTCCAACAAGAACATGAACTCAACTTTAATAAGTAAGTAAGTCTGTTGGTAAATATTTACAATTTATTTAGTCTATACCGTTTCTCTTTTCGGTCTGGAAAGTTTGAAATGAAATCAAATTTATTTACAACAATAAATCAATAAACATTGAAAATGATTAACAATATCAAAAGTCATTCAATTGTTGAAAGTTATCATCTGGATTAATTATCTCCTTTTAAAGAAAATTGATATGATACTAATGGGTTTTGTCACTATTTCTTGACTGTGAAGCTAGTAATGGGTACATTTATGTCCACACTTTTCATCATTCACTGTATGTTTATTTGCATCTTGTCTTTTAGTATAGGTATATAATCTGGATACGCTGAGCAGTGGCTTTGTTTTGCCACTTATCTTGTGTTTAGAGATCTGTCACTCTCCTGCCATGGACGAACACGTATTTTGAATTTCTCCAGGCGGTGGAAGCTGGGTATCCGGCCCTGTTAACCACAAGGGCACTTGCACCACAGAGTCCATCAAAGGTGGATGACTATAAAGTTTTTGTTTTTTAGTTGTCAGGATAGAACCTGAAACAAAAATAAACGTAACCCCTATTTGGTCCATCACTATTCCATTATTACACAAGATGGGGACGATAGACAGTGTCAGATAATGTGCTAGCAAATGCACAGGACAATATATACCAACACTACCCCCACCCAGTTCACCGTGACTACACTTTCCTTTTAAATCCTTAGATACATTTGTCCATGCTACGCCTCCATACAATGATTTTGTCTGGTATAAAATACTAAGTAATACCTTGATCAATACATTAAAACAATTTCTGTCATCCTTCCTTATGTTCCTGGTATGTGTCCAATTCCAACAAGAATTAATTCTTTAAACATTTTTCCAAACCTACAGACACAATTCTGCTAGTATTCTCAATTTAATTTGAATGTACACAGGCGGGAAAGTCCTTCAGAAATTACACAATGGTTGCAGAAACACGTCTACACACTTACCAACACACTGTAGTGAATCAATAGCAAATCATATATATATATATATATGTGTATATATATGTGTATATATATGTGTATATATATGTGTATATATATGTGTATATATATGTGTATATATATGTGTATATATATGTGTATATATATGTGTGTATATATGTGTGTATATATGTGTGTATATATGTGTGTATATATGTGTGTATATATGTGTGTATATATGTGTGTGTATATATATATATATATATATATATATATATATATATATATATATATATATATATATATATATATATATATATATATATATATATATATATATCTTTCTTACCCTCAGGCACACATAGACGAGCTGTTAATGGCTATCTCGATCTGCTCTCAGGTACAACTGGCAAACGCAGTCTTCATTTACAAGTTACCGCTTCTTTCTGCTCGCTGTGTTTTTCAAATCTTATGGCCCCAATTTAGCAAGGACAAGGTCTATTTATACTAGCACATCCGGCGTATCGGAAAGCAGGGGGCTAACGGGGTATTGCGAATCCCAAAATGAAGCATATTTTGTCTCTCTGTTCAATTATGAAAAACTAGTTTCCCACTTATCTTTCTTATTTCTGGAGCAATTTTATTCATCTAAGGCTTAAATTATACCCTGAATTAATTTTTTATCTTCCTAGCTAAAAATCTTTTAGTCTCTTAAGTGCATTTTATTCTATGCATATTTTAAATACCTAAATTAGGGACTAAGCCGATATTTCGAAGCCTTTCCACTCAATATATCTCTCTTAATAAACTACTTTTCATGGAAGACTTTACACCTACCTCTAAAGTAACATTCCTGTTGTAGAATAAGAGACCTCTTCCAAGTGGTACTTCTTTCCTACTTATGTAATTAATTTGCATCCTTCACTCGGTTGCACAAATTAGGACTGGCCATTTTGCCTGTCCAAGGCTGTAGTAAACACACGAATACTGAAGTCTTTCCATTGGCAGTACCGAACGCCTTGGAGATGATAGTATGTACACTAGGCAACATACAAGAGAATTAACAATTGTATTTACATAAAACAGTTCTATTGTATGGCTGTGAAACACGGAGAACCACAAAAGCAACCAAAAAGTAACAGACTTTCATGAATGGTTCCTTGCATAGAATAGAAGGATTGAAGTGGTATGATAATATCACCAAAGTGGAACTGATGACAGAAACAAGAGAAGTGCCACTGGAACATTAGATGACAGGAACAAGAGAAGTGCCACTGGAACATTAGATGATAGGAACAAGAGAAGTGCCACTGGAACATTAGATGACCAGAGCAAGAGAAGTGGCACTGGAACATTAGATGACCGGAACAAGAGAAGTGCTACTGGAACATTAGATGACAGGAACAAGAGAAGTACCACTGGAACATTAGATGACAGGAACAAGAGAAGTGCCACTAGAACATTAGATGACAGGAACAAGAGAAGTGCCACTGGGACATTAGATGACAGGAACAAGAGAAGTGCTACTGGAACATTAGATGACAGGAATAAGAGAAGTGCCACTGGAACATTAGATGACAGGAACAAGAGAAGTGCCACTGGAACATTAGATGACAAGATGACGCTGGCCCTGGACGAATCACACATTGTGGAAATCTGTTGTTAGAATTACCAGGCAGTCCTTGCTCTAGAATCCCAGGGGTGAGAAAGGTAGAGGGTGACCAAAGAACACATGGGGAAGAGAACTGAAGGAAAGTGAAAATGAGGGGGAAGACTTGGAAAGACCTTGAGCTGATGGGAGGGGACAGGAGGACTTGGCATGTGTTTATTGAAGGCCTTTGTTCATTAGACAGGTAGAAAGATGATGATGATAATTGACATATAAATCCGCACATACTTATCGCAACCATATATTTGCTCTCTTGTATCCTTACAAGGGGGCCGCGGTGGCGCAGTGGTTAGTGCACTGGCTTCCTAGGTCGGTGGTCCATGGTTCGACCCCCAGTTGAGGTGGGATTTTTTAGAATGCAAACGGCTCTGGAGTCGACCCAGCCTCATAAATTGGGAACCAATTTGATGTTACATTTATGCAACTTCTGGGAAGGTTAAGGCACACCTAGTGTGCCGATGGTCAAGAAAATATGGTGTGGTGAAGTGGGATGTTATAAATATTTATAGGGGACTTAGTGTACTGACTGAGATCAGCTGTGAAGGTATCTATATCTATTAAGAGTAGTGTATTATAGATAACCTTACTTGCTACCACATATCTATATATCTCAGTCAGAATTATTCTGGAATAGTGTGATGACTACGTTATGTGTCTAGGGTATGTGTATGATGAAGTGTAAGTCACAACAACAGACAGATAAACAATTTAATTTAATCCACTACTCTTGACAACACTGTGACACTCACATACATATAACACTCTATGAGAATATCTTAAGGAGTCACTGATAACTTTTCAAATAACAATATGTATTCATTGTTGTCATAAAGGTATATGTGTCCTGATTCAAATACAAAGGAACCAGGAATCACAATCAATTTTAATTACAAGTATATGTACAGACTTTATCAATATGAATATTGTAGTGACATATATTATTAAAATTATCCTATGTGTGTCAGTTGTGTAGTGGTAATATGAGGTAATACTGGTTTTGTTTTGTTCAAGCTCTGTTGGTATTTGTCATCATGACTTCAATAGTTTGTCTTTTGGGACTAGTATTGGAGATGTTCTCAGTTCCTGATATTAAGACAATTAAATTCCCCTCTGAATGTTATTTTTACAAAGTCATTTCAAGATGAGGGGACATAATGTTGAGCTCAGCTGGCCAAATCAGCTTATCTTGCGTGATGGCGGCAGGAAAAGACTCTTCTGCTCGAATTCTCCCCTGGGCTCTGGAGACACCTCACTGATAGCTAGATGGACCAAGGAGTATGCTGTCCGACTCTGGATTCAGCACAGCTCTAACCAGGTGCTGCTCAATACCATCAAGACCACGGTCCCTGAAAACAAGAAGGATGTACCCTTCTACTTCATAACTAATTTATACTTTCTTTTTACACTGAGCACAATACATCACAAACATTGAGTTCAGAGCGTTAGGCCAACTGTCAGCTTCATCTGAAATACTTTATACCAGTATTTACCTCCTTAATGGTTACCACGCCTCTGCACTTCCAGCATTGTTTCTGTCTAATCAATAATCTAGGTGTCAGTGTACTGTTTGGCCATTCCATGCAGTTTTACTTTCCTCCGACACCTTCTGTTCAGGCGGGAGCATTATAGGCTTTACATCATGTTTGCTACTGAACTACACATATATACAGGCATAAATTAACAATTCACATTCAATTTTCATTACAAGATACTGAATGGTTTAAGCTTACCACAATTCATAGAATAAACACAGATACGTTGATTAGCAATGAATTCTGGCACAAATTCCCATCTGCTTATGTTCCAGGCTTTTATTTAGCAAAATATGAGCTGGCTTCAACGCACTGTTGCTTTATCAAGCTTATTTGCACTAGTGGTCTCGAACTAACGCTCCTAAGTGAGTATATCAGCGAGTCTAGCCAATCGAGTCCCGTTTCGACAAGTGTTTGAAAAAAATGTTACCTTTCCACGTCTCCCCTAACAACGAAAGATAGTATTTATAGTCCGACCAATCGTGGTTAGTCTTTCATTTGTTGCGCTCCAATCAATTTGGAGTTTACATGGTAGGCTATTTCTGTAACGTAAGGTTTTTTCAAACACGTTATAAAAAATTTTATGAGCAGAAATGATTTTATGTTGTCAGGCATCCCCACTATTTTATTTTGGTTATAATTTATTAATTCCTGGACTATTTGCGTAACGTTTTACATATTCTTTGTCAGCAAGCCCTAAGGAACCCAAATATCTAGATTTAAAAGAGCTACGTGGCTGCGTTCAAAATATGCAATTTCTTCTACCTCCTGTTTCGAAGATGTGCTGTCTGGGTACTGTAATGTTTTCAAACGTAAACCCATCTATTGTTATCTTTCCTAATAAGCGTTTTTTTTATGATTTTAAAACCTAACTCTGGGAAGGGTAGTGAATTTATCACTGTCCGTCCGAAAAAGTTAGTGCATGTAGCCTAACACGCGTGATAGTAGTAATTGTGTATCGCGTTACGCTTGTTGGGGGTGGCATTAATAGCGAGACGCGTGTTTAATTTTGCATGCGTTCCTGATTTTATTCGCCCCTCTCTCTTTCTATTTGAGTCCATCTGTTCGTTCGTTTTGGTAACGCAGTATAATTAATGTTAGGATTAATTTAGGTCATTACGCAGTCTGCCTCTCAATGTTTTTCCAAGAAATACAGCACACGTTTCATTGAAGAAAGCGGTTATAATACAGTAAGCTTTTACTATCAACGTGAAAGCGTTACAATTTGCAGACGAAGCAGAAAACAAGGGGGATTTCGAGTACCTTCTTTGTGACAGCACTGTTATTTTACCATTGCTCTTTTCTTTATTAATTTTATTTGTTAGGCTTCATATTTACCTAATAATTTATATATGTGGATTAGAATATTCCACGACACCTCCCCTCTTAAAACAGACATTATATGTCAGTCCTTTATTCTATATACACATAGAGAAATTTATTATTATTTCTGGGGTTTACGGTGATTCTCATCACACGGATGACGGCTTAAAAAATCCGCTCCCAAATTGGTTTTTCCAGATATATACTCAATGCTAAAATTATATGGAGCCAAAAGTAAAGACCATCGGAGTAACCTGGAGTTCTCATGCCTAGCCTGTGCTAGAAACGATAAAGGTTTGTGGTCTGTTTACAACTTAAATGCCTTCCCATATAGATAAATATTGAATTTCTTTATCGCCCATATTACTGCAAGACATTCTTTTTCGCTAGTTGAGTAGTTGATTTCAGCTTTATTCAACTTTCTGCTAGCATATGCCACTGGGCTTAATTCCCCATCCAATGCATCTGATTTCTGTAGTAGAGTTGCACCTAACCCAATATTACTTGCATCCGTCCATACTATGAATTCTTGACTTAAGTCAGGTAATTTCAAAATGGGTTTACTTGTGAGCTTTTCCTTCAATTCTTGGTAAGTCATTTCACATTGTGGTGTCCATGTAATGCGATCTGGATGTCCTTTACGTGTCAATTCAGTTAACGGTGCACATATGGAATTAAAGTTTTTTATATACTTCTGGTAGAAACCACATAATGAGACAAAGGATCTCACGTCCTTCTTGGTTTGTGGTCTCGGGGCTTTCTGTAGTTTCTCTAAATTCTTTGGGTCAGGGGTCATGTTTCCCTGATAAACTGTGTGTCCCAAAAATTCCAATTCTTTACATCCAACGCAACATTTGGTTGGTCGGGCTGTTAAATGTGCCTCCCTAAGTCGATCAAACAGCATGTTCAGAGAGTCAATGTGTTCCTCAAATGTTTCTGTTGCTATAAGGATATCATCCATAAAATTTGTTATACAGGGATTATTCAGAGGATCCAATAATTTTCTCATCATTCTAGAGAAGACACTAGGCGCATTCTTCAATCCAAATGGCAATCTATTAAACTCATAGTGTCCTTCTGAGGTACTAAAAGCTAGGTATGGTCTAACCTCAGGCTTTACTGGAATCTGATAGTATCCTTTACTCAGATCCACTTTTGAGAAATATTTAGCTTTATTTAGCCTGGCAAACAGCTGATTTGTATCCGGCAATGGATCCACCTGTCCTTCTGTAATAGCATTCAGTCTCCTGTAATCTATACAGAGTCTATGTTCTCCAGAGGGCTTCCGTAAGAGTACAACACCGGAACTATACGAAGACTCACTGTGCGAAATAATTCCTTCCTTCAATAGATAGTCTATCTCTTCCTTCAAAGCTTTCTCCTTAGCAAACGGAATCGAATATGGTTTCATACAGACAGGTGTGGAGTCTATTAATTTCATATCATATTCCAATAGGTTTATATGCCCTGGTCGGTCCGTTAACACCTCTGCATGATTATTTAGAACCTGTTGCACTCTCTCTTTCTGAGTTTTCGTTAAATGTGTACTGATTTTCACCTGTGCTGCTGTCTCACAGGGGTGTAATGGATATTCAAATGATGAAAGTGGTTCCTTTTTCATCTCCATGGCGATGGACCAGGTCAACAAGTGTGTCTCTTCCTGATGTTCTCTTTCCAAATATTTCTTCAGGAGATTCACATGATAGATTTTTTCTTTCCCCTTCTTATCTATCTTATAATTTGTTCTAGACACCTTCTCTAGAACTGTATATGGACCCTGCCATCCAATTTGTAACTTATTCTGACTCCCAGGCAAAAGAAGCAGTACTTTCTCTCCCACAGCCAAATTTCTGTCTTTCGCCTTCCTGTTATAATAGGCAGCATGTTTCTTCCTGGCTTGTTTCAAATTTTCATTGGCAAGTTTCCAGCCAGTTTTTAACCGAGTGGTCAGCTCATTCACATATTGGTATGAAGATGTAATGTTTTCCTCTGCCTTTTCATCAGTCCACGTTCTTAACATAGCTTCGAGTGGACCTTTTATTGGCCTTCCAAACAATAATGTTGCCGGGGCCATACCGGTTGAACTATGGGGTACCTCCCGATAAGCAAAGAGGGCGGCGTGCAGGTACTGGTCCCATGTATCTGGTTTTTCGTGTGCCAACTTTCTCAGGATCGACATCAATGTGCCGTTAAATCTTTCCACTTGGCCGTTCCCTTGGGGATGATACACACTACAATGGAAGTGTTTGGCCTGGAAGATCCTGAAAACTTCTTCAGTTAGTTTCCCCTTGAACTGAGAGCCATTATCAGTCAAGATTTGATTGGGAAAGCCTAACCTTGTGAAAATTGTGAGCAATGCCTCTGCCACATGTTTTGAATCAATCGATGACAGGGCTACTGCCTCTCCCCACATAGAACAAGTGTCCACCAGAGTCAGAATGTAGCTGTTCCTTCTCTTGGTTCGGGTGAGAGGTCCCACAAGATCCACGGCAACTCTCTCAAAGGGTGTTCCCACTATGGGCATTTCCCCCAGAGTTGCTGGTGCAGTCCAATGTTTAGGTGCTACTCGTTGGCACTCTGGACAGGATTTTACATATCGTTTGATATCTTCAGTTATTCCTGGCCAGAAATAGTGACAAGCTATTCGCTGTCCTGTTGCGCTGATTCCCATATGACCACTGAAGGGAATCGCATGCCCTAGTTCCAACACTTTAGTCCTATATGAAGTGGGAAGGACCAGCTGTCCGTGACCATTGGATTCAGATCCAGCCTTCCTATATATCAGTTTGTTCTTCATATAAAACTCTCCCTTGCCTGGAGGTGTATGAGATTTGGGCAACTTCTTGAAACATGGCTTGAGTGTTTTGTCCTCAGCCTGTGCCTTCCTCATCTCATCTGGGTGAGTATTTATGGGATTATCCTCCTCCTTCTTTGACTGTGATCTGGTCTGCACTGTTGCCAATATCACAGGTCTCTTGGGATTCCCCAAGAAGACATATCTACACCCCAATATTAGAGGGTAGATTGGCTCATTTATCACTGCTGCTTTTATGATTCCTTCCACATATCGCGTTTTCACTTTTATTCGGGCGACGGGAAGTGTCATGGTAGCTACATCCTTGGTTGCAGTTTGAATCTCCACTGTTTCCGTGGTGTATTGATCGGCCTGCACCAGGTGAGAACTCACAACGGAATCGTAATCTAAACCGGTATCATATAAACATCTTATAGTGACACCATTACAGATGACATCTTCACACACTGGGGGGTGGTATGGTTCCTGTAATTCTTCAGGTTTGCCCTTCTTTTCCTTTTTCCCCGATGTCATAGCAGCAAAATGAGGAGGTTTCCTTCTACAATGGTCAGTGTCATGATTGTTCATCTTACAATTTTTACACCACCTTTTTCCTTGGTTGAAAGATTTTCTTTCATCATATTTCCTTTCATCGAATTGTGGGAATTTATTTTTATTTTCATACCGTGGCCTATCAAATTGGTGCTTACCTTTATTTTGATCCTTAGGATCAAATTTATTAAAGTTCTGTGGTGCCCTAAAGTTATCCACTTGTTTCTTTTTATTACCTGTTACCTCTGCTTGAGCTGCTTGATACCTTTCAGCAACATTTAGCAACTCACCCAGCCTCTCTGCACCTTGTTCCATGAGAAACTTTCTCAGGTCTGGAGCCATGGACTCTCTTAGTTGCTCTATAAGGACCATTTCCTTAAGATCTTGGGTTTTCCCCAGAGAAGTCCATTTCTCCAAGTATGTCTCTATTCGTGCAGAGAACTGGTGATAGGTTTCACCTGACAGTAGTTTAGCATTCCTAAATTTTTTCCTATAGAATTCTGCATTCTTTTCATACCTTAACAAAAGAGCCTGCTTTAGCATGTCATAATTTTCCTGATCACCTCTGCTCATTTTTGCAAAAACTTCATAAGCTGCCCCACGAAGTCCCTGAGATAACTTTAAGCTCCACCTTGCTCTCTCTAACCCATACGTGGTAGCTAATAGTTCATACCTATTTAGGTAGCTCTCTATATCATCGTCTTTCTCAACAAAATGATCTAAATGAAAATTCATAGCTGAGGTTGAGGCTCCTTGGCTAGCAGTGGCATCAGAGGCAAAGGGACTGGCACCATTTTCAGGAGCATGGCCCTGAAACTCAAACTCCCTTAGTCGTAATTCATGTTCCCTTTGTAATCTTTTCTCCTCCTTTTCTGCTTCCCTCTGCTGCTAAGCTCTTCTCTCTGCAGCTAATTTCTTTCCCTTTCTGCAGCTAATCTTTTGTCTTCTCTTTCTGCTTCCAATTTCTTAGCCTCTTTGTCAGCCTCAATCTGCAACCTCTTAGTCTCAGCCTCAGCTTGCAACCTCTTAGTCTCAGCCTCTAACTTTCTTTCGGCCTCTTTTTCTAATCTTCTTTCTTCGCGTTCAATAAATTTGTCACATTCCGTAGTGACATAGGCAACCATAACTTGCCCATCTAATCCTAACTCTTTTGCAGTCTGTACAGCAGCAGATCGAAACTTGGCCAGGTCCGCCATTGTCTATCAGGTAAATTTCTACAATGTCTAACCAACAATTTAATCTCTAAATATATCTAATGGACAACACAGGCACCGTGAGC
Organism: Oreohelix idahoensis; assembly: GCA_024509875.1. Lineage (NCBI taxonomy): Eukaryota > Metazoa > Mollusca > Gastropoda > Stylommatophora > Oreohelicidae > Oreohelix > Oreohelix idahoensis. The sequence goes on from JAMPIV010004900.1 coordinate 22,477, forward strand.
TCAACCTTATTTAATTCCACCCAAGGATACCTTTTAATTCTTATATTCCCTGAAGTGAATTACCCCCAATATTTTTAATAGGGAAAGATTCAAAATCCCAAGAGCGAGACCCCAATATATGTGGTGAAGTGGGATGTTATAAATATTTATAGGGGACTTAGTGTACTGACTGAGATCAGCTGTGAAGGTATCTATATCTATTAAGAGTAGTGTATTATAGATAACCTTACTTGCTACCACATATCTATATATCTCAGTCAGAATTATTCTGGAATAGTGTGATGACTACGTTATGTGTCTAGGGTATGTGTATGATGAAGTGTAAGTCACAACAACAGACAGATAAACAATTTAATTTAATCCACTACTCTTGACAACACTGTGACACTCACATACATATAACACGCTATGAGAATATCTTAAGGAGTCACTGATAACTTTTCAAATAACAATATGTATTCATTGTTGTTATAAAGGTATATGTGTCCTGATTCAAATACAAAGGAACCAGGAATCACAATCAATTTTAATTACAAGTATATGTACAGACTTTATCAATATGAATATTGTAGTGACATATATTATTATTAAAATATCCTATGTGTGTCAGTTGTGTAGTAGTAATATGAGGTAATACTGGTTTTGTTTTGTTCAAGCTCTGTTGGTATTTGTCATCATGACTTCAATAGTTTGTCTTTTGGGACTAGTATTGGAGATGTTCTCAGTTCCTGATATTAAGACAATTAAATTCCCCTCTGAATGTTATTTTTACAAAGTCATTTCAAGATGAGGGGACATAATGTTGAGCTCAGCTGGCCAAATCAGCTTATCTTGCGTGATGGCGGCAGGAAAAGACTCTTCTGCTCGAATTCTCCCCTGGGCTCTGGAGACACCTCACTGATAGCTAGATGGACCAAGGAGTATGCTGTCCGACTCTGGATTCAGCACAGCTCTAACCAGGTGCTGCTCAATACCATCAAGACCACGGTCCCTGAAAACAAGAAGGATGTACCTTCTACTTCATAACTAATTTATACTTTCTTTTTACACTGAGCACAATACATCACAAACATTGAGTTCAGAGCGTTAGGCCAACTGTCAGCTTCATCTGAAATACTTTATACCAGTATTTACCTCCTTAATGGTTACCACGCCTCTGCACTTCCAGCATTGTTTCTGTCTAATCAATAATCTAGGTGTCAGTGTACTGTTTGGCCATTCCATGCAGTTTTACTTTCCTCCGACACCTTCTGTTCAGGCGGGAGCATTATAGGCTTTACATCATGTTTGCTACTGAACTACACATATATACAGGCATAAATTAACAATTCACATTCAATTTTCATTACAAGATACTGAATGGTTTAAGCTTACCACAATTCATAGAATAAACACAGATACGTTGATTAGCAATGAATTCTGGCACAAATTCCCATCTGCTTATGTTCCAGGCTTTTATTTAGCAAAATATGAGCTGGCTTCAACGCACTGTTGCTTTATCAAGCTTATTTGCACTAGTGGTCTCGAACTAACGCTCCTAAGTGAGTATATCAGCGAGTCTAGCCAATCGAGTCCCGTTTCGACAAGTGTTTGAAAAAAATGTTACCTTTCCACGTCTCCCCTAACAACGAAAGATAGTATTTATAGTCCGACCAATCGTGGTTAGTCTTTCATTTGTTGCGCTCCAATCAATTTGGAGTTTACATGGTAGGCTATTTCTGTAACGTAAGGTTTTTTCAAACACGTTATAAAAAAATTTTATGAGCAGAAATGATTTTATGTTGTCAGGCATCCCCACTATTTTATTTTGGTTATAATTTATTAATTCCTGGACTATTTGCGTAACGTTTTACATATTCTTTGTCAGCAAGCCCTAAGGAACCCAAATATCTAGATTTAAAAGAGCTACGTGGCTGCGTTCAAAATATGCAATTTCTTCTACCTCCTGTTTCGAAGATGTGCTGTCTGGGTACTGTAATGTTTTCAAACGTAAACCCATCTATTGTTATCTTTCCTAATAAGCGTTTTTTATGATTTTAAAACCTAACTCTGGGAAGGGTAGTGAATTTATCACTGTCCGTCCGAAAAAGTTAGTGCATGTAGCCTAACACGCGTGATAGTAGTAATTGTGTATCGCGTTACGCTTGTTGGGGGTGGCATTAATAGCGAGACGCGTGTTTAATTTTGCATGCGTTCCTGATTTTATTCGCCCCTCTCTCTTTCTATTTGAGTCCATCTGTTCGTTCGTTTTGGTAACGCAGTATAATTAATGTTAGGATTAATTTAGGTCATTACGCAGTCTGCCTCTCAATGTTTTTCCAAGAAATACAGCACACGTTTCATTGAAGAAAGCGGTTATAATACAGTAAGCTTTTACTATCAACGTGAAAGCGTTACAATTTGCAGACGAAGCAGAAAACAAGGGGGATTTCGAGTACCTTCTTTGTGACCGTGTGTGCTGTCTCATCATTTTCACCTCTGTTTCCAACTCTCTTCTCCATGTACTTCTTGGTCTTCCTCTGCCTCTCTTGCCCTGGGGGGTCCAGAACAGGGACTGCCTTGTAATGCTATCAACAGGTTTCCTCAGTGTGTGTCCTATCCATCGCCATCGTCTTCTTCTCATCTCTTGTTCCACTGGCACTTGTCTAGTTCTTGTCATCAGTTCCACGTTGGTAACCTTGTCATACCATTTTAATCCCTCTATTCTACGCAAGCACCCATTTATGAAAGTCTGTAGCTTTTTGGTTGTTGTCTTTGTTGTTCTCCATGTCTCCGAGCCATACAATAGGACTGACTTCACATTTGAGTTGAAGATTCTATTTTCGTGTTGGATCCGATTTCTCTTGATCTCCATATATTTCCCAATGCAATGAAAGCTCCTCTTGCCTTTTGTATTCTTATTTTGATATCGCTGTCTGTCCCTCCAACTTTGTCTATATTACTGCCAAGATATGTGTATGATTCTACATCTTGAATTGGTGTTTCTTCAAGTTCAACCCTGTTATCATTACCTGCATTTATTCTCATTATTTTTGTCTTTTCCCTGTGTATTTTCAGACCCAATTGCTGTGACCTCTCATCGAGTGTTTTCAATTTGTCCTGCATCTGATTACGGTTATGGGACAGAAGAGCCAAGTCATCAGCAAAATCCAGATCATCCAACTGCTTAGTCAGAGTCCACTGAGTGGACGTTCTGAATTCTTGATCTGAAATTCTGACGCATTAACACTTTCAGCTCCACACGGAATACCCACGCTAACACCCACGCTTTCATGTCCTGTGTCATCCTTTCATGTCGGTCTCCAGTTCTCATTTCCAAATATGTTATGGTCTACCTCTATTTTTCTTAACCTAGGAATCCTACAACAGGGACTACCGAGTAATGCTATCAAATGGTTTTCGGGATGTGTGTCCTATATAACGCCAACATCTTGTCCTGTTCCAAGGCAGCACTTATTAATGAAAATCGATGTCTCTGTGCTCATGTAAACAAAAGTTTTGTAATTCCATTTCTATAAATAATCAGTAAAACTAATACACATTTGAATATACACAAAGGAGCATCACAATGGCAGAATAACCCTAGCAACAGCTAACACACTTTCAACACAGATAGTACAAGTCGTTACAAAGTACAAAACTTCACATATTGAACTTGTACTCACTTATTTAATTGGTGACAGTGATAATTCTTCGATGAATAGTATTTACTAACGCCGGCCAGGTGATGTGTTATCTAGTTAGGTCAGATCAGATACCGCCCCCGTATACAATCCTTAACATTTTATGAGCATTGTCTTAATGGCACACGAATAGACAGAAACATTTAAAATGTCCTTCAGTGTATGCTTCTTTTCTGGCCTTGACGTTGGCGTAATCTTAGGTCTTCAAGCTTTAATTTGAATGTGTGGTCTCAAAAACACGTTTTTATTGAACGCACGGTCAACATGTTTTATTGATACAGTTTTAAATCCTGGATAATTCATTAATATATTTCTAGTTTATCCGGATAGCCACATGGAGGATATAAGTGGAACAAAGTCTTGAATGGAACTACGTTCTTGACATTTGATTTGTGGAATATGAAAAGGTACTTGAGAGTTTAAACTGAGATTAACTTCTGGAATTGATGAGGCATTATGGTGTTCCCTTGAAAATCATTAACTTAATAAAGAAAACTTATGAAGACATGACATGCAGAATTGTTCTTGAAGGATACCTTACAGAACCGTTTGGGATAGGAACTAGAGTGCGACAGGGATGCCCACTGTCTCCATTTCTTTATAGCAATAGATTGGGTTATGAAAGCATCGACAAAACACAACAGAAATGGAATTCCAGTGATCTCTGACTAAACAGCTTGATGATCCAGATTTTGCCAATGACTTGGTACTTCTATTCCGTAACTGTAATCAGATGTAAGGCAAACTGAAAATACTCGATGACAGGTCCTGTCATTCATACACGCGCTAGCAAAGGCCTTCACTCATCTTGCTCTCACTTACCGATTGTGAAAAAATCTTGCACTCCATAGAATAACACAACAGCAGTTACACCTCAACTAAATGTATGAGTGTTTGTTCAAGTTCTAGCCCCAGATTATCGGGTAGGCGGTCAGCACATAAAAGGATCCCGTAATCGCTGGAAAATGAATCTGTAGTTGTGTCTCTTTTCTTAATAACAGTTTCTATGGGAGGGCACGGTCTCTGATACCGGGGTGAGGATGGTGTGGTCTATTTGACTATGCCGCTGATAATAAAATTCTTACGCGTGCTGGTACACTTTATCCGTGAGGTATGGTTTAAGTCCAGTGAGAAAACTAGTCACATCACTGTTTAGGAAATTATGAATTATCTCTCTGTGTCAGTAAACTAACAAAGCTCGGGCCAGTGTTCTTCTTCCCGTTACGACTTAAGTTGTTTGATGGTGCGTTAAATTTGTCTTTGGGTGTGCTTTCTTTGCTATAAGTTAGATAGCGGAATTCCAAACATAGAATCGCCTCAAAGATTAAAAATTTACACAGTCTCAACAAGTTCTGCGTCAGGGGAACTCTACACACTGTTTATGCTTTGCGTAGATTGATTTCTTTATTGCTTTCTTAATGCTGGGATCGCACAGGTTACGATCACTCTGTATGAAAGAAAAAAAAGACATGTAATATACCGAAAACAAATAACCTTCTAAAGCGCGATGAATTTCCCGTTAAGCCTATTATATATATGCTCGCGTATTTAATTATGTATTTAATAAACACTGCGCGAGTTCTAGTAGTTAAAAACACACATCTATAAAACTAGGACTTAACTGAATTTATTAATTATAAATTCCTTCGCGACTTTAAAAGTTAATTTAAGCATCTATTATCTTTTGAAATAATATAATAGATAGATCATTATATTTAAAACTGGAACTCTTGAGATGGTTTAATTAAATAGATTTAAATTAACACAGAATCCCTTTAAATAGAATGACTGAGCTAGACCACTGATCACTTTACACAATATATATTACCGCTTTGCACAGAAATAGAAATCACTGCAAATATATATAAAATCCAGGGGAAAATCTATAACAAGATTTCAATAAAGCTAGTGCTTCTGTAAAGATCTGGCCAGCGAGTGATAACGTGTCTAGTTCTACATGGTCTATTTAGCTAAAATGAAATGTAAGTTGAGTGGGACATGATAAACTTGACAACTTATTTGATCTCACGAACTTTTGGGGATCTGACCGCCAAATCAAGAGAAGAAGCCGCCCCCTGGTCTTCGTATCCGCTCGCTGCTGCCCGTTTCGCTTTCCCCCGTTCGCTCGGTTCCTCGATTGACACCGAGACGCGAAATTAGCGGCAAGCAACTGCGTCTCGTATCAGGGAAAACTACTGTCTTTGATAGCGCCGATAGTCTCCCCTAAGATCCCTCGGTCTGTCTCTTTGATCTCGTCGCTGTATCCTACATGAGTCCCGGTGGAATGCGTTCTGGCAAACGAAAAGTTACAACAAATGTTCAGGGGTTCTAATGTTATGAAAAGCTAAAGGTCCCTTTAAATCATCCATCATATCAGGGAAAATTCACTAGTCAAACTAGACGTACGTCACAATCGTCCCCACTTTTAGACATGAAACCATTTTTCATGTTTCATTTTTTGACAATGGAGGTGACCTGATTGGTGATTTTAGGATGAGTGGTATCTTCAGTTTGCTCTTCTTCCTCTGTAGACCAGTTTCTACTCAGAAAATCAGCCCCGACATTCTGTCTTCCCGGAATATATTCCACTTTGAAAGAATAAACGCTTAAAAGAAGCGCCCAACGCATGATCCTTGCGTTAAATTCTTTATTGGCCCCAAGAAATGCTAAAGGAGCGTGGTCTGTTTGCACCGTGAAAGATGTACCATAAAGAAACTCATGATGGCGTCTGATACCGTCAATCAGAGCAAGACATTCCCTTTCAACTACGCTGTAGTTCCGTTCCGCTTTATTTAATTTCCGACTGCCATAGGCAACTGGAAATAGCATGTTCAGGTCACTGTCATCGGCTTGAAGCAGTGTTGACCCGATGCCCTGACCTGACGCGTCAACTCTCAGTACAAAAGGTTTCTTGAGGTCAGGCAACCTCAAAATGGGGTATGCAGACAACTGTCCTTTCAAAGTGCTATACGCGTGTTCGCACTTTTGATCCCATATGACCTTATCAGGACAACCTTTCTTTGTGAGGTCAGTCAGAGGTGCCGTCAGTCCGTTGAAGTTCTGGATGTACTTCTGATAGTATGCACATAGCGATATGAAGGAACGTACGTCTTTCTTCGTTCGGGGTCTTTTTGCTGTCACTATTTTCTCCACGTTCTTCTTAATAGGCCAACTGCATCCGTGAGAAATAGTGTGCCCCAGGAAGTCTAACTGTTCAAACCCGATGAGACATTTGCTAGGTCTGGCTGTGAGACCCGTTTCCTGTAGTCTCCTGAGGAGCATAGCAACCGTAGCAATATGTTCTTCATAGGTTTCCGATGCAATTAAGATGTCATCCATGAAATTATGGATATGGGGACTTTGCAAAGGTTCTAGAAGCTTCCTCATCATTCTGGTGAACACTCCTGGTGCGTTATGCAAACCGAACGGCATCACGTTAAATGTGTAATGTCCTTCACTAGTGCTGAAAGCTAACAAAGGTTTAATTTCCTCCTTGACTGGTATTTGATAATAACCTTTGCTGAGGTCAATCTTGGAGAAGATCTTTGCTTTGCTGAGCTTGGTGAACAACTCAGAAACAGTTTGGAGAGGTTCGGGCTGGAATTCCGTTACAGCGTTTAGCAACCTGTAATCAATGCACAGCCGAACTTCCTTATTGGGCTTCTGCAACAGCACTACACTCGAGCTGTAAGGAGATGTAGACTCACTGATAATTCCTGCCTGACGCAGCTTGTCTATTTCTCCGCGAAGTGCATCAGCTTTAGCGTACGGGATGGGGTAATCTCTGGTTTGAACAGGGGTCTCGTTTGTTAATTTCATATCAAATTCAATGAGATTTGTTCGACCAGGTACATCCGTTAAGACTGCACTGTACTGTTTTAGTAGAGCCCTGGTTTCTGTTTGTTGTTCTGGTGAGAGATTGTCGCCGAACTTGACATCTTTAAAGGATTCTGTGGGTTGCAATGGATACTCCATGCAACCATCATCATCTTCCTCGTCTTCCGTTGCTATGGCGACAGCCAGGAGATGCTCGGAGGATAGCACCGGTCTTTCCAAATATTTCTTTAGCAGATTTATGTGGAAGACCTTCTCCTTTCCTTTGATGGAGATCTTGTAGTTGGTACGTGAGATCTTTTTAAGGACGGTAAACGGTCCTTGCCATTCGATGCGAAGTTTATTGCTTCCGGTTGGAAGTAGCAATAGGACTTTCTCCCCTGGTTGTAGTTCTCTCTCTTTTGCAGCTTTGTTGTATCTTTTAGTAATTTTAGCGCGGGCTTTCTTAAGGTTGGTAGTAGCTAGATCCCATCCTAGCTTTAGCCTTTCCTTAAGCTCAGATACATACTTGCTTGCAGAGACGACTGTCTCGTCAGCCTTCTGGTCTGTCAGGGACCGAAGTAAGGCTTCTAGTGGCCCCTTAATAGGTCTGCCAAATAAAAGTGTAGCTGGCGCAAAACCCGTAGACGCTTGGGGTACCTCTCGGTAGGCGAATAAGGCAGCCGATATATATTGGTCCCAGTCTTCCGGTTTCTCCTGACCCAGCTTACGTAACATCATGGTGAGGGTACCGTTAAAACGTTCCACGAGCCCATTTCCGGCCGGATGGTAGGGACTTGTGTGGATATGTTTGGCCCTCAAGATCTTAAAGATCTCCTCCATTAACAGGCTACGGAATTGGGATCCATTGTCCGTCAAAACTTGTTGAGGGAATCCCAACCGTGTAAAAATTTGCACAAGGGCTTCTGCGAACTGCTTGGAATTAGTGCATGGTAGCGGTACGGCTTCGGCCCACATAGTGCAAGTGTCAACTAAGGTCAGGATGAACCTGTTCCTTCTTTTGGTCTTTTCCAGAGGACCAATAATGTCGACAGCAACCCGTTCAAATGGAGTCCCTACTATTGGCATTTGCCCCATAGGTACTGGGGGTGTCAAGTGCTTGGGTGCTACCCGTTGGCACTGGGCGCAGGATTTCACGTACCTGACAATGTCAGAGTTCATTCCTGGCCACCAATAGTGGTTTTTTATTCGCTGAATAGTGGCGTTTTGTCCCATGTGTCCGCTAAAGGGAAGAGAGTGCCCCATTTCTAAGATCTGGTTTCTGTACTGCGTCGGTACTAGGAGCTGGTTATTCCCGTGTCCGGGTTGCCCGTTCTACGATACAATACACCATCCTTAGAAAAAATGTCTCCGTTGTGTCTGGGGTCCTTAGCCATGGGCAGTTTTTTAAAGCAGGGCGCCAGAGTAGGGTCCTTTTGTTGCGCCTCCTTCAGTTCATTCGGCAACAAGTTTGGCGCAGGCTCCCTCTCCTTCTTGGCTTGCCCTCTTGTGGTTACCGCTGCCACAATCGGCTCCTTAGGTCTCCCAATGAACACATATCTACATCCCAGGATAACTGGGTAGATCGGATCATCCATTATGGCCGCTTTAATAACTCCTCTGACAAAGTCAGAGTGTATTTCTACCAGTGCGATAGGAAGCGTCCTGGGTGCATCACTCCTGAAAACTCCACTAAGTTTGACGGTTTCCTCTGTCTCCTGACCGGGTTTGACTAGGTGCCTAGCGACAATACAGTCAAAACTTAATCCTGTGTCAAAAAGACAAGTAGTAGAGGTACCGTTCAAAATTACAGTTCCTCGAGTTGAGGGTCGGTCCCCCTCAGGTTGAGAATCACTGACATTGACTCTACCTTTCGAGGCTGTATGCAAACATCCAATGCGGTTTGCACCGGTTTGTTTGCCCTGATCAGACGTTCCTGGTGTAGGGGTCTTCCCTTTTCCTTGACCTTGGTGGCCGCGCTGCCACGTAGGCTTGTTGGGTTGATCAGAATTTGTGTTGGGGGGGTATCGGGTTTTGTAGAATTTCGATTTTTCCTGGGGGGGTTTCTGGGTATTGTTATCTCGTTGGTTATAATGTTGAGAGGAAGTGGAAGAATAGGATGCCTGTTCTAGATTCTGTTTTCGAGATGGCTCATCGGTGGGTTTACGTTTAGTGCTGGGAAGTTCGGCCATTGCATTGCTATAGCGTTCGGCTTTATTGAGTATGTCTTCAAGCCTGACTGCCCCCTGTTCAGCCAAAAATCTACGTGTTTCATTCGACAAAGTGGATTTTATCTGCTCCACAAGAACAAGTTCGAGGAGTCCCTCATATGAAAGAGGTAGGTCAGTCAGATAATTCAATGCACTTTGTCAGATAACCCGTGAGACGTGAAGAGAACTGTGGAAATGTTTCCGTGCTCTCTTTTCGGCTGTTTCTGAACAACTGCAGAAACTTTCGGGCAGTCATCTCAAACTGCTGTAGTAAGGCCTTTTTCAACATGTCGTAATCATGTTGATTCGGTCCCAGCTTTGTGTACACGTCATAAGCATTGCCTTTCAGTGACGTTGAAAGTTTGAGCGCCCAGCGGGTACTCTCTAACCCATAAAGATTCGCGAGTCTCTCGAATTTTTTTCTAGGTAGCTGTCAATTTTTTCGTTAGGGCTAGGAAAAGATTCTAAAGAAAACGACATAGCAGTTAATTGGGCAGATTGAGTACTGGAGAGGTCCATTGATTGAGACTGGGGCGAAGACGGCTCTCCGTTAGTCGAAGTAGAGGCGCCCCGACTCTCTAGAGCCTTAAGCGCCAGTTGATGCTGTCTTTCCTTGTCTCTCTCTCTCTCTCTGCGAGTTTCCATCTCTGCTTCAATTTTCTTCTGTTCCAAAAGACGTTCTTCCGCTTCTTTCTTATCTGCCCTCTCCTGGGCTTCTCTCCTCTCTGTTCTTTCTTTCTCTTCCTTCCTCTCAGCTTCTGCTCTCTGTTGCTCCGCCTTCCTCTCAGCTTCGGCTCTCTGTTGCTCCGCGTCATATATTTCCAATTCCTGGTTAATAAACGCGTTTGCAGCTTCTGCATCTAATCCTGCCTCTTTCGCTTCCAGCCTCAAGATGGACCTCATCTTTATCCTCTCTGCCATTGTTAAAGAATAAGATGAAGTATGCCTAGAGAACTAGTAAGAAGCAACGCGAAAGGGAGGAACTCTGAACCGCTACGAGAAAAAAAAAAAAACACAAGTATAAATTTACCTGTGTTACCTCCTACCTGTACTGTGCAAACTTATCGCTGCTATTATCTGGCAATTAAGGCTCTAAACGCAAGCGACTATGCCACTAAATGGTAAGTTACACTGGAAAAGAATCTACTATTACTAACAGTAGAGAAAAATTTATATTAAAACAATTTAAAAGGAAAAAAAAAATTTCCCCTAAATTTTAAATCTCTGACAACAAACTCCGTCCCTAAAGTCAATTATTGAGATGAGACGTTGTTAACTTAATTTTTTAAAATCAGAACAATCCGTCTTTAGCTAAGCTCAACTCTTCTTAACTTCAAGAACCTTAGTGACTGTAAAACAATCACGCAATCCCAGCAACTTTTATAAAGAAAGAAATATAATTATCTCCGCCAGAGGATAATAAAATAGCAAATATATTAGTTTATCTGTACTTTCTACTGCTGTGGAGAGAAAACAACCTGTAAATATGCTGTGTGGACAACCCAAATACTTAAAGAACGTTTGTCTAGGGGTGTAATTATTTATTTATTTCCCTAATTCACAAGACAAATCATTCACACTCTACCTAGTTAGACCCAAACTAAATCAGACTCAAAATATCTTTAACCCGGCTATGCGATTGCCTCAAATGTAGCTCAAGATCCCAGAACCAGCCCACAAATATGTGTGCATCAAATGTATCTCAAAATTATCCCAGACGAGCCGGCCAAATATTGTCGTAAATTTATTTTGAGAGAAAAGAGTCGTAGAAATAGTGGTCCGGTTTAGAGTGGAAAATGATGATGGAAAGCTCAGTGATAGAAAATGTAGAGATTTAATAGTTGCTTCACAGCGTGCTGGAGGAGAGTAAAGACAGACTTATTTACGACAAATCGTGTCTCTCAATCTTCTCTTTCACTCTCCTGGTCAAACAATTATTTGCCAGTTTTCCAGACTCGCATCTGCGCGCACACCGATTTGGTGTTTTCAAACACACACACGACGTTGATACAAACTATATTAAACGAATAGGGGAAAAGTTGGGCTTTGGGTATATCCAACACACAGAACTAAATGAGTTTAGGTGATTTTATTCATTTTAACATCAATCACTAAAAATATCAGATATTACATAAATTATCATAAGTACACAAATGCAAATAACAAGTTTGGAAGGGGTGAAGAAGATTGGTATCGACTAAGCCCTTCCCGCTTATTAGACAAAGATAAACCCAGTCCAAAGATAGATAATATCAGGAACATAGGTACGTTAACCTAACAGTGAAGTTAATTACTCTGAAAGAGGTGTTACAAAATTAGGTATAGGTGACAGAAAAAAAAAACCTGTTCTTCCCAGCTGTTCTTCCCTTTACTAAGCAAATGGAAAGGATGTGGTTTTAAACAGAGTTAACAAATTATCAACTATCCCACTTAAAGGAACAATGTAGGGTATACAGAAAAGATATATGTTACCAGGTAAGCAAGTTAACAAAATGGTCACACAAAAGAATTAATTTCCTGTCATTCATACACGCGCTAGCAAAGGCCTTCACTCATCTTGCTCTCACTTACCGATTGTGAAAAAATCTTGCACTCCATAGAATAACACAACAGCAGTTACACCTCAACTAAATGTATGAGTGTTTGTTCAAGTTCTAGCCCCAGATTATCGGGTAGGCGGTCAGCACATAAAAAGGATCCCGTAATCGCTGGAAAATGAATCTGTAGTTGTGTCTCTTTTCTTAATAACAGTTTCTATGGGAGGGCACGGTCTCTGATACCGGGGTGAGGATGGTGTGGTCTATTTGACTATGCCGCTGATAATAAAATTCTTACGCGTGCTGGTACACTTTATCCGTGAGGTATGGTTTAAGTCCAGTGAGAAAACTAGTCACATCACTGTTCAGGAAATTATGAATTATCTCTCTGTGTCAGTAAACTAACAAAGCTCGGGCCAGTGTTCTTCTTCCCGTTACGACTTAAGTTGTTTGATGGTGCGTTAAATTTGTCTTTGGGTGTGCTTTCTTTGCTATAAGTTAGATAGCGGAATTCCAAACATAGAATCGCCTCAAAGATTAAAAATTTACACAGTCTCAACAAGTTCTGCGTCAGGGGAACTCTACACACTGTTTATGCTTTGCTTTGCTTAGATTGATTTCTTTATTGCTTTCTTAATGCTGGGATCGCACAGGTTACGATCACTCTGTATGAAAGAAAAAAAAGACATGTAATATACCGAAAACAAATAACCTTCTAAAGCGCGATGAATTTCCCGTTAAGCCTATTATATATATGCTCGCGTATTTAATTATGTATTTAATAAACACTGCGCGAGTTCTAGTGGTTAAAAACACACATCTATAAAACTAGGACTTAACTGAATTTATTAATTATAAATTCCTTCGCGACTTTAAAAGTTAATTTAAGCATCTATTATCTTTTGAAATAATATAATAGATAGATCATTATATTTAAAACTGGAACTCTTGAGATGGTTTAATTAAATAGATTTAAATTAACACAGAATCCCTTTAAATAGAATGACTGAGCTAGACCACTGATCACTTTACACAATATATATTACCGCTTTGCACAGAAATAGAAATCACTGCAAATATATATAAAATCCAGGGGAAAATCTATAACAAGATTTCAATAAAGCTAGTGCTTCTGTAAAGATCTGGCCAGCGAGTGATAACGTGTCTAGTTCTACATGGTCTATTTAGCTAAAATGAAATGTAAGTTGAGTGGGACATGATAAACTTGACAACTTATTTGATCTCACGAACTTTTGGGGATCTGATCGCCAAATCAAGAGAAGAAGCCGCCCCCTGGTCTTCGTATCCGCTCGCTGCTGCCCGTTTCGCTTTCCCCCGTTCGCTCGGTTCCTCGATTGACACCGAGACGCGAAATTAGCGGCAAGCAACTGCGTCTCGTATCAGGGAAAACTACTGTCTTTGATAGCGCCGATAGTCTCCCCTAAGATCCCTCGGTCTGTCTCTTTGATCTCGTCGCTGTATCCTACATGAGTCCCGGTAGAATGCGTTCTGGCAAACGAAAAGTTACAACAAATGTTCAGGGGTTCTAATGTTATGCAAAGCTAAAGGTCCCTTTAAATCATCCATCATATCAGGGAAAATTCACTAGTCAAACTAGACGTACGTCACAATAACACGTTTGAACTTGAAGAAACAACTCAAGTTGTTGAGTCATAAATATACTTCGGCAGCATTGTAAACAGAGTTTGAGGGGCTTTCATTGCAGTGGAACATATATTGAGATCAAGTGAGATTAGGTCCAACAAAAACATCAGAATTTTCAAATAATATGTCGAAGTCCTACTGTATGATTCTGAAACGTGGAGATCACCAAAAACGTCAATCAAAAGCTACAGACTTTTATAAATGGGTGCATGCGTAGAATAGAAGGATTACCGTGGTATAACAAGATCACTTATGTAGAACTAATGACAGAAACAGACAAGCGTAACTGAAACAAGGCATGAGAAGAAGACGTTAGAAATGGATATGACCTACACTGAGAACCAAATAATAAGTTAACTTTGTCGCCTTTTAGGGATTAACCCAGATAAACACTGAGCAGGGGCAAATACTTCGTCGACCAAAGGTAGGCACCACAGGAGCCGGTGGGTTCTACTTTTGAAATACTAAGCACCCGGAAAATGTACCTTGATAAAATCATGTATGCTGAGGAGAATGGCAAATCAGTTTTAGTTTTAAAATGAGCAGTTTTGAAATATTTCTGAATACAAATTTCTTGACAAAAATAATGGATATCGTGCATCGCTTTTTGAAAGCGGAAAGGACAGGACTTAGTCCGAAATTAGAAATTCTTTCTTCTTTACCCCCATCCGTTATCTAAACATCTACCAGCGGTTCCCAACCTTTTTTCACTTGCGTACCCCTTGGCAGCCCATTTCTATAAATTGTACCCCTAATATTAGAAAAATATTTGAAATTAATATAGTGGCTGTTATTCAAAATTTATAGATTATAACCAGAAATAAAGGGGCCAACCACGGGATTAAAAAACAATGTAATAAAAAGGTGAACAAACAGTGCATATATTTTTACATTAAAAAAATCTGAAGTTACATTAAAAATTAACACATTTAATTTATTAATAATAATAATAAAAACGTTGTTATTGTTAAAAGTTGAAATCACTTTTTATAACACACATGTCACGTGACCATGACAAATGTTCAGTGCGATCCTTGAGCTTGTTTTGAGGCACCTAGTTTTTTTTTTTAAATCAGGTTTAAGTGATGTAAGATACAGTCTCAATTCTGGACCTGCTTTCAGTTTACTACGGTATTTATTTTTTATAAAGGTATAAGAAGAGAAAGCCCTCTCCACCAGCTCAGTATTTGTAAATGGCAACAGAAACTTAAGCGCCTTGTCGGTCAGCTGTTAATATTCTCTGCTGATGTCTACCCAAAAGTTAATAAGGAATTTTCCTTTGAATTCAGCTATTAAAGTAGTATCAGTCGAAAGTTCAATCAACTTCTCTGTTTTGTTGATTGATAATGTAGCTGCTTGGAGATATTCTTATTTAAAGGGATTTACAATCCAGTAGTTCTCTTTTCCAGGTTTCGGAAAGTACTTCTCGAAAGATGATTTTAGCCCTTTCAAGAGTTCAATTATTTTCTTGCTCATTTCCTGGGAGAGGTGCAGCTCGTTCTCAGATAGGAAATTGTGCAGAGTTTCAAATACCCCAGGCTGGCCTTTTTCAATACGCGACCTCCAAAAATCTAATTTTTTAATCATAGATTCAATTTTGTCTGAAACATTGAAGATCGTTACCGAGCTATTCTGAAGTGCCAAATTTAGTTTGTTTATTTGTAGGAAAATATCCGATAAGTATGCAAGACTCTGAAGCCAATCACAGTCGTGTAACATTGAAGTAAGTTGGAAAGGATGGTCTTCAAAAAAAAAGTTGGCCTTCATGTCTAAGTTCGAACAGCCGGGTGGTAAGGACTTTACCACGAGAGAGCCACCTTACTTGTGTATGAAGGAGCAGGGTAGAAAGAAGACTATTCATCTCTTCACACAGTGCTTTGAAAAGCCTGAGTTTGTGGACTTTGACTTTATAAAATTAACCACTTTCACAGCTTCATCAAGAATGACTTTTAATTCACCAGGGAGGGAATAGCAAAGAATTTACTATTTTTAATTCTACTTATTATTGTCGCTTCAACATCGTCAGACATATCCTGCATTCTTCGAGAAATTGTATTATTCGAAAGAGGGATAGCATTCATTTTTGCAAACATGTTCCTCTCCGAGCATGCACAGAACGGCATCTTTTATACAAGGAGAAATTAAATTCTCAGCTATAGTATGATTTTTTACTACATTTAGCAATACGATAACTAATACGGTAGGAGGATTCAACAGCATTTTCGTTATCTTTGTTAGCTGACGACAAGTACGATGTCACATTCTATTGTTTCGATTGCGCTTCTTGTTTTCATAACTGGGGTGTTTTGTTTGTAAATGCCGCAAGAGTATCGAAGGTTTCATGCTACCATTGGATAATACTTCCCGACACACTACACAGTGGGGCTTAGCACAGTCCTCATCTCCTATAAACGAAAACCCATACTTCATGTATTCGTCACTGCATTTTCTCTTTTTAGCTCTATGTAAAACTGAAGATCGCGTCTTTTCATTATCCTGCACCAAAGTCTTAGGCGTGTCCTGAGAAGTACTTGGCGATTGATCACATTCCACATTATGTTTCAGCTTTTTTACTGTTCCGGTTTTCAACCACTGATCCATATCTGATAATACACGATTTGAACAATTAATCACTTTAAGTTAAGTTAAAACAATGACAAAAACTACTGCATATAGAAACACTGTCTCGATGTCTCACGTTTGTAAAATTTGGGTCAATAATCGACACCATTACTTCCGGGACATTAGACGTTCATAGATAGTGTGGAATATCAAACAAGTCATATTTTTGATGAAATATTCAACAGCACAACTATAATCCCATGGTCATCATAATGAAGACTATTGTGTAAAAATATTGAATTGTGGTCACACGAAATGCCATAGATTTTCACACACGCCAGTCCAAGCAGACAGCACGCCAGTGGCGCGCAAGAAAAACGGCGGAGATTGTCTCACACAGTTCATGTTGTTTAGTATAGCGTTGAATTAATTTCACAACTTTTGACTTGTCTTTTACACTGTTGACATATGTATCTTGTTTCCGCCATTACTCAATTTTTTTTCGCGTACCCCTGAACGTCCTGTCGCGTACCCCCGGGATACGCGTACCACAGGTTGGGAACCGCTGGGCTAGTGTATCATACAATTTTTACAATGTATGGCGCGCGGTTTTCGTCAGAGTTACTCAGGATTATACAGAAGCTGTGGTGTGAAGCAGACTAACTCACGACAACACGTATATAAGGTCTCAACTCTAAGATCTGTTATATATGTAAAAAGATATAGTCAGTCCGATAGCAAGACCGGCCGCAGGGGAGTGAATTGTTAGTGACTTTGCTATACTAGGCACTGCTTCGAGAAGTTGAGGTGAATAGTTTCCTTCCTTGCCTTTGACTTTCAGAGTCAGGTGTCCATTTACAGCTGGGTAGCCATGGCGAGAAGCCACGTTGTTTCGAACCCGGTACCTTTGCCCCGTGAGACCAGTACTCTACCCACTCTGCTGGGGCTCAACGAAAGAACACAGATAGCTCTACAGATCACGTGGTAACCTGAACCATGTCTTATGTTTAAAATCTGAGATACTCTAAGGAGTTTGTCTGTTTAGAACAGGGTGTCTTAATCTGTGGTCCACGGAGGGGTCTGTGAACGGATTCTGGGCGGTCTGTGTACCTTACTTAAATTGTAAAACGTACACTTTCAAATTACGGTTTTAAAGCACATATTTTTGAGGGAAGTGGCCCATGCCGTCCTTTGGACAATAAAAATGGTCCATACCCTTCATCCGACAATAAAAGGGGTCCATGGTCTTCATTGGACAGTCAAAGGGGGTCCATAGCCTTCTTCGGACAATCAGCATGGTCCATAGCCTGCATCCGATAATCAAAATTGTCCATAGCTTTCATCCAACAATCAAAGGGGTCCATAGCCTTCATAAAAGAAGTGGTTCAGAGCCTTCATCTGACAATCAAAGGGGTCCATAGGCTTCATCCAACAATCAAAGGGGTCCATAGGCTTCATCCAACAATCAAAGGGGTCCATAGACTTCATCCGACTGTCAAAGAGGTTAAGGAGCCTACATCCGACAAAGGGGTCCATAGCCTTCACCTGAAAATCAAACATAATCGAACCACAACAATCGGGGTGGGAGTGACTAAGAGGTATGGCGTCCGCCTCGAGTTCTAGAGCTACCGGGTTCGATTCCCAGTTGAGGGAATATAATTTATGGTAATATTTTTCAGAACCAGTGGTCCTAATGATGTCAAACTCCCCCCTCCCCCAGCCCCCCCCCCCCCCGCCCCCCCCCCCCCCCCCCCCCCTGCCCCCCCCCGCCCTCGCCCCCCCCCCCCCTCACCCCCCCCCCCCGACCCGTCCCTCCCAGCCCCCCCCCCACCCCCCCCCCCCCCCCCCCCCCCCCCCCCCCCCCCCGCCGCCCCCCCCCTCTTTTGCTCTCTTGGATAGTGAGATCGGATGCCTAGTCTTCACGGATAAGGGCGAAAAAATAGGAGGTCCCGTGTGTAAGTTGCGCACGTTAAAAATCCCACGGCAGTTGGAAATCGTAAAGAGTAGGCCTATCAGGCCGCTGCCCTGGCAAAATTTAAAAATTAGAAACCTACCCACCACAAAATTATTTACAGAATGTGTGATTCGTGATTCCTATATACACACATTGGGATTCTCGCCAATGCTACGGAGTTTGTGCACTGTACTGAGATCCTCCTTGTGTGATCTAAGGGAGGAGATCGGAGCACTGATGGATTAGTCCGTGTGCAATGAAGATGGTCCTTAAAAACCAAACCAAACCAACCAAACACAACACACTTCAGATTGCCAGCTATGTGCCTACCCATATAAAACTATTGACCACCAGCTCTTCGAATGCCCAACAACCGATGATGTTAAGAAAATGCTATTTCCTTCGAGACCAGATAAGTCGATTACCTTACATGGAGCGAAAGAACAACTGTCGAACACGTGATGATACTAGTACACGGCATTGGGCCGAAGAGCAAGAGTCCTAACACAGCTGGATCTATAACAACAACAACAACATGACAATCTGTAACTTGTGTTCATTTATATTGCCGGGTTAGTTCTGTATTTTGATGTTAAAATCCCTCGTATTCCCTTTGAATCCCGTTATCGTTTGCTTTCTCTTCAGTGACTTTCCTTTCTGGTTTCTTCTTGTTCTTCTTCTCCTTCTTCTTCTCCTTTTTCTTCTTCTTCTTCTTCATATTTTCAAAAGGGAGCAGAGGTCAGCATGATGCTATTTGTGATCTCCATAGAGTTTTTTTTCCACGAATGCTACTAGTAACAGCCATTGTGCTTTCTCTGTTCTTCATGAGTTCTCTGTTCCTCATGTGTTCTCTGTTCCTCGTATGTTCTCTGTTCCTCGTGTGTTCTCTGTTCCTCATGTGTTCTCTGTTCCTCATCTGTTCTCTGTTCCTCATGTGTTCTCTGTTCCTCATGTGTTCTCTGTTCCTCATGTTTTCTCTGTTCCTCATGTGTTCTCTGTTCCTCATGTGTTCTCTGTTCCTCATGTGTTCTCTGTTCCTTTTATGTTGGGCACCTTTGAAGCAGATATTCAGCAGTCATTATATTGGTGCCATAGTTTCACTCATTAGTAGTTCCTGTCCTTAGCTTGTTGAATAGATGGTATCGCCATTTGCTGTGACTAGTGCGGAATCTGAAGATTACCTCTTGTTCTCTTCTGTGGCTTCTTATACAGTTCCTATATTTATTTTATTTATTTTATCAATGATAAAGGTGGTCCCATCACTAATACTACCGTACAGGAGTGAAGTGTAAGGCTTCGTTTTAAAAAATGCGATGACGCCAGTACAGGGAAGTGTCAAACAATGGCGTTTTAAAATACTTCTGGTATGGAAGTGGTCTTTGTGATTAACTTTGCATGAGGGCAGGGGTTAAATAAACACACAGTTCAATATAGATCTATCTATCTATCTATCTATCTATCTATCTATCTATCTATCTATCTATCTATCTATCTATCTATCTATCTATCTATCTATCTATCTATCTATCTATCTATCTATCTATCTATCTATCTATCTGTCTGTCTGTCTGTATGACTGGCTGTCTGTCTTTCTGTCTATCTATATATCATCCATCTATCTATATGTCTGTCTATCTGTCAATATGTCTATCTGTCTGTCTGTCTGCCTGTCTGCCTGCCTGCCTGTCCGTCTGTCCGTCTGTCTGTCTGTCTGTCTGTTTATATGTTTGATTGTAAATCTGTCTGTAGTTCATATTCGTCAATTTTTATATGCGCACGTCTGTCAATGTTTATGTTTAATACTGTCTCTGTGTGTCTATGAGTGCTCCTTATCTATGCACTTCTCTGTGTAGTCTTGTATGCCTCCTAGTCCTTTTTGAGCCTCATAGTTCAAATAATCATACATAATGCAGCGATGTCGTAACTAGGAGTGTCACACTCACCAAGTACTGAGACGTCTGGCTCTATTTCCTGGCATAAAACTTATTCCCAAGTGGTGTACTTGATGCCATAAATCTTTTATTACAACTCAATATACTTTTAGACAAATAAAACAAAAAATTTCCTGAAAATTGGCCAGCAGGCATGCCATTCGTCTATAGATTTGGCACTCAAAATGAAAGAAAAAAACCTGGATACCCCGGGCTGCTTAATTTACTGCGCAGTTCGGCGATTTTTGGACATATAAAAATGTCCAGAACAGATGGGGTTGCGAAAAAGGATCTCCCATGGGAAATTTTACTTTAATGTCGCCTCTTTTATGTATTCAGGCCTGCTGTCAGTTCTCACCCGTGCTTTACTTTGTATGGAGTTCATAGAAGTGCGCACGCTATCAAATTCTTGTCTAAATCTATGCGACTAATGCATGGCGTGCATTGCAACTGATTGCTTATCTATGAATGATTTCTTCCACGTTCTTTCAATGCTTGTGGAATTACGCTTCTCTGGAAGTATCGAGTATTGGTTTTCAATCTAGCGTTACACTTCTTCGTACGCGTGGTGTGTTGTTTTCTTAAAATGTGTAATTTACTTTCTCAGATCATGTCGTTTTTCTCCATCCATTAGTTCTAGCATTCTACAGTGTTACGCTACTAGTTTATCTGGGCTAATCACCATACGACATAACAGTTAATTTATTATTTGTTTTTCAGTACTGTGCTTCGTGCATCAACGCTATCATCAACGCCATTATCATTACCATCATCATCATCACCATCATCACCATTATCATCACCATCAACAACATCACCTTCAGCTTCCGAAGGATCATATGCCTTCAACACACGTATATCAGGTTTTCTTGTCCCGTGCCATCAGCTCTTGGTATTTCAATGTTTTCTTCTTCACCTTCTCGTCTATCTCTAGTTCTGTCCCCTATGATTTCTTTGGTCTCCCTTGTCCTGGGGATCCTGAACAAAGGTTGTCTTGTAATGCTATCAACAGGTTTCCTCAGTGTGTGTCCTATCCATGTCCAGCGTTTTATTCCATCCTTGTTCCACAGGTACTTGTCTGGCTCTTGTCATCAGTTCCACATTAGTGATCTTGTCACACCACTTCAAATCTTCTGTTCTACGCAAGTATCCATTAAGGAAAGTCTGTATCTTTTTGGATGCAACTGATTGCTTATCTATAAATGACTTCTTTTATTTTCGTGTAAAGTGTATGCCATTATGCTTCTCAGGAAGTGTGGAATATTGGTTTTTCAATCTAGCGTTACACTTCTTTGTGGTGTGTCATTTTCTTCAATTGTGTAATTCATCTTCTCAGCCCCTGCTCTGTTTCCCATTCCCTAGCCCTTAGCAATCTGCGGTTGGGAATCGGTAACCGATCGAGCGCAATCTCCCTGTAGATATCAATGAGTGATCGGGTAGATGTTTAGGTAACGGATGGGGGTAAAGAAGAAAGAATTCGTAATCTAATTTCGGACTAAGTCCTGTCCTTTCCGATTTTAAAAAGCGTTGCACGATATCCATTATTTTTGTCAAGAAATTTGTATTCAGAAATATTTCAAAACTGCTCATTCTAAAACTAAAACTGATTTGCCATTCCCCTCAGCATACATGATTTTATCAAGGTACATTTTCCGGGTGCTTAGTATTTCAAAAGTAGAACCCACCGGCTCCTGTGGTGCCTACCTTTGGTCGACGAGGTATTTGCCCCTGCTCAGTGTTTATCTGGGTTAATCACTAAAAGGCGACAAAGTCAGTTTATTATTTGGTTTTCAGTGTAGGTCATATTCATTTCTAACGTCTTCTTCTCATATCTTGTTTCAGTTACACTTGTCTGTTTCTGTCATTAGTTCTACATAAGTGATCTTGTTATACCACGGTAATCCTTCTATTCTACGCATGCACCCATTTATGACAGTCTGTAGCTTTTGATTGACGTTTTTGGTGATCTCCACGTTTCAGAATCATACAGTAGGACTTCGACATATTAGTTGAAAATTCTGATGTTTTTGTTGGACCTAATTTCTCTTGATCTCAATATATGTTCCACTGCAATGAAAGCCCCTCCAACTCTGTTTACATTGCTGCCGAAGCATATTTATGACTCAACAACTTGTGTTGTTTCTTCAAGTTCAAACATGTTATAATTTCCTGCATTTATTCTCACTAACTTTGTTCTCTCCCAGTGTATTTTCTCACCCACTTGCTGTGACCTGTCATCGAGTATTTTCAATTTGCCTTACATCTGATTACAGTTACGGAATAGAAGTACCAAGTCATTGGCAAAATCTGGATCATCAAGCTGTTTAGTCAGAGATCACTGGAATTCCATTTCTGTTGTGTTTTGTCGATGTTTTCATAACCCAATCTATTGCTATAAAGAAATGGAGACAGTGGGCATCCCTGTCGCACTCTAGTTCATATCCCAAACGGTTCTGTAAGTTATCCTTCAAGAACAATTCTGCATGTCATGTCTTCATAAGTTTTCTTTATTAAGTTAATGATTTTCAAGGGAACACTATAATGCCTCATCACTTCCAGAAGTTAATCTCAGTCTAAACTCTCAAGTACACAAATCTAATGTCAAGACTGTGTTCCACTTATATCCTCCATGTGGCTATCCGGATAAACTAGAAATATATTAATAAATTATCCAGGATTTAAAACTGTTTTAATAAAATATGTTGATCGTGCGTTCAATAACAACGTGTTTTTGAGACCACACATTCAAATTAAAGCTTGAAGACCTAAGATTACGCCAACGTCAAGGCCAGAAAAGAAGCATACACTGATGGACATTTTAAATGTTTCTGTCTATTCGTGTGCCATTAAGACAATGCTCGTGAAATGTTACGAATTGTATACGGGGGCGGTATCTGATCTGACCTAACTAGATAACACATCACCTGGCCGGCGTTAGTAAATACTATTCATCGAAGAATTATCACAGTCACCGATCGTAAATAAGTGAGTACAAGTTCAATATGTGAAGTTTTGTACTTTGTAATGACTTGTACTATGTGTTGAAAGTGTGTTAGCTGTTGTTAGGGTTATTCTGCCATTGTGATGCTCCTTTGTGTATATTCAAATGTATATTAGTTTTACTGATTATTTATAGAAATGGAATTACAAAACTTATGTTTACATGAGCACAGAGACATCGATTTTCATTAATGAGTGCTGCCTTGGAACAGGACAAGATGTTGGCGTTATATAGGACACGCATCACGAAAACCATTTGATAGCATTTCTCGGTAGTCCCTGTTCTATGATTCCTAGGTTAAGAAAAATAGAGGTAGACCATAACATATTAGGAAATGAAAGCTGGAGACTGACATGCAAGGATGGCACAGTACAGGAAAGCGTGGGTGTTCCGTGTAGAGCTGAAAGTGTTCATGCGTCAGAATTTCAGATCAAGAATTCAGAACGTGACACGAGATATAAGTGATAGAAGATTGAACAGACATCGTAAAGAAGAACAGCATGACAGCACACACGGCCGCAACGTGTTCACAAGATTAGAAACCACTTAGCGGAAGCAGTAGATAAAAGAAAGAAGAAAGAAAAGACAGTCTGATCAGCTGGACTAACTTTTGTGGTATGTATTTTATTATTTAATTCTTTCCTTTTGTGGATTTTGCTCTTGCATGCTATCTTACAAGTGAGCTTCTTTGTATGTGTAAGGATACAGGTAAAGGATCTCGTTACACGCGCCATTGAGGCATATTGGGAATATGGTGTTAGGCCCATATTTTCTTGACCATCGGCACACTAGGGGTGCCTTAACCTTCCCAGAAGTTGCATAAATGTAACATCAAATTAGTACCCAATTCATGAGGCTGGGTCGACTCCAGAGCCGTTTGCGGTCTAAAAAATCCCACCTCAACTGGGGATCGAACCATGGACCACCGAGCTAGGAAGCCAGTGCACTAACCACTGCGCCACCGCGGCTCCCTTGTAAGGATCATCATCAGCTGCCATCTCCACAACGAAGGTTGGCTGTAATGGATCTCCAACGTCTTCTGTCTCTTGTCTTGGTGGTGCACTCTGATAGACTCTTTCCTGTCCATCTCTTGATGTTATCTTCCCACTTACAGCGCTGTCTTCCCCTTGCACGTTTGCCTTCACCTCTCCCTTCTGTTATGGTCTTCTGCAAGGTGTTATGCTTTTTTATGTGGCCAAAGTATTTTAGCTGCCGAACTTTGACCTCCCTCATTAGTTCTCTTTTCATACCTAGATTTTCTAGGACCTCCTTATTTGTTTTCTTCTCTTTCCATGAGATACGCCCCGTTCTTCTATTGTAAGGATACAAGAGAGCAAATATATGGTTGCGATAAGTATGTGCGGATTTATATGTCAATTATCATCATCATTTTTCTACCTGTCTAATGAACAAAGGCCTTCAATAAACACATGCCAAGTCCTCCTGTCCCCTCCCACCAGCTCAAGGTCTTTCCAAGTCTTCCCCCTCATTTTCACTTGTCTTCAGTTCTCTTCCCCATGTGTTCTCTGGTCACCCTCTACCTCTCTCACCCCTGGGATTCTAGAGCAAGGACTGCCTGGTAATTGTAACAACAGATTTCCACAATGTGTGCCCCGTCCAGGGCCAGCGTCATCTTGTCATCTAATGTTCCAGTGGCACTTCTCTTGTTCTTGTCATCTAATGTCCCAGTGGCACTTCTCTTGTTCCTGTCATCTAATGTTCCAGTGGAACTTCTCTTGTTCCTGTCATCTAAGGTTTCAGTGGCACTTCTCTTGTTCCTGTCATCTAATGTTCCAGTGGAACTTCTCTTGTTCCTGTCATCTAATGTTCCAGTGGCACTTCTCTTCTTCCTGTCATCTAATGTTCCAGTGGCACTTCTCTTGTTCCTGTCATCTAATGTTCCAGTGGCACTTCTCTTGTTCCTGTCATCTAATGTTCCAGTGGCACTTCTCTTATTCCTGTCATCTAATGTTCCATTGGTACTTCTCTTGTTCCTGGCATCTAATGTTCCAGTGGCACTTCTCTTGTTCCTGTCTTCAGTTCCACATTGGTGATATTAGCATACCACTTTAATCCTTCTATTCTATGCAAGCAACCATTTATGAAAGTATGTTACTTTTTGGTTGCTTTTGTTGTTCTTTGTGTTTCACAGCCATACAATAGAACTGTTTTATGTAAATACAATTGTTAATTCTCTTTTATGTTGCCTAGTGTACATACCGTCATCTCCGAGGCGTTCGGTACTGCGGGACAGACCATCGAAATTTGTGAGAGACATAGATGGGTTTCAAGTGGTATTTCGGAAGAAATTCCGGTTTCGAATCATCACTTTCCTTCTATATTCGCTCTAATATAAATACATCTATTTCTTTCGTAAAGTTGGAAGTCTGATTGCGGTTTCTCTCTTAACGTTGGAGGTTGCGGCTTCTCTCATAAAGCTGGAGGTCTGGTTGCGGATTCTGTCAGAATCGTAATGTTTCTTCCTGAAATTAGTTAGTGAAGGTTATGTTTTATTGTTTCCTTGTCTTCTCAATATACACAAGCATGTTTGTCAGGTTCATGTTTGTGATCAGCACATTCATCTGAGTCCATATAGCTGGCTAGTTCTCGGTATGAAAATTATCACATGACCTCCTCGTAAAGTTTCTTTCTTTCCCACGCTGTAAAGTGTCAGTCTGTAAAGAAGTGTGGTGTGTTGTTGAGATCAGGCATGCTCCAGTCTACCCAGCTATAAATGGGTAACTCACCCTAGTCCTGAGTTAGGGAAGGCAAAGGTGGCTGTCAACAGTAGTTTCCTCTAAGGCTCCAGGGGAAGCAGGCCCTAAACTTGGTCACTTCAACCGACGCAGGATGGTGTATGTATGGAGTAGAAGTGTAGAGTGTGATTAACGCGAATGGTGTACTGTTCGTGTGCTGACCAATATAATCACTCATACACATGTGTCTACAAGGCACCAATGCAGACTGTTGGGATCTTTGTTTACACAATTTATTCAGACGTACACACTGGGACATACGAGTACATCATGGGTATGTTGACACATCAATTTGTAGGCATACATAGCAGATCTGAAGTCATGACACATTCATAAATAATGGGTAGTACATCAAAAGTTCAATGTCATGATACATTATGGCCGCATCCCCTATCTGACTAAACGCGTCAGTGAAGGCGGATCGGTAAATAACTAAAGTTGCTTGACGTCCATAGTTTGTAGTATATTATGAAACCACGAAAAGGGGGTTTCTATCAAGATTGAGATCTCCTTGTCACTGTCCGAGTAATAAGATACATGCCCCGTTCTTTGGACAGTGATACTAAAGTATGATGACAGGAATTTAACATGGCCGCCTTCCTGAGTTGTCGCTCACTCGCTCACAGGAGGATATATTCATAAGCCAAAGTTAATTTGCAATACATATGCATAATTTCATAAAGTTCCTCCATACAGAGCTACAGTAATCCAGTTACCTCACGTAGCCATAATTACAGTATGGAGCCCGTCATCTCCGTCGATACAAACTTGACCCTAGCGTTGCGAAGTACAAAATTCCAGCTAGGTCTAACCGACCTGAGATCATCAATAACAGGGACTGGCATTACATGGAGTCCGAATCATACATGGTACCGTACCTTAGGAGAGTCTCTAACACAAACTCTAGTAGAGGAACAATCTCCTATAGAAGAAAAACCACATAAATCATTTTTCCTTAAGAATCTGCCAGCCCTAGAAAAGGCGTACCCGCCATTGTCACGGTACATCGGAACTCATCACGACTTGTCAAGACAACTCATACTTCCGCTAGAGCGGAATAACAAGAATCTAGTCCCGCCTACCCATCCAAAATATACAATATAGGACTGATTCTACTTGTACTAATAATATGTAATACATATGAATTCAGGCCATAAACATAATAAGCAAATTAATCTATTTTCTGGCCCTAAGAAATAGGTACAGGCATGAGAGCAAAATCCATGCGCCGGATCAATATCAAGAACGATTACTCCTATAATCAAAAGTGTGAATCAAACATGGATTCTCTCGCTTTTACCATAGACAGCATTTTCATACACAAATGAATGACTGTCTATATTTTTTCCCATATTAAATAGCCATATCGATTTTTGTAATATGTGCGTCAAAATATGCACGCAACAGATTACCACACCCCTCGGGAAAAAAAATGGTACATTTTTTTTTTTTTGAAATACATCTAGGAGCAACATACAATAGGCTCACAACGCACCAATAACAATGCGCAGATGATAAGCATAAGTTTTATGACCTTAGAGAAGGTACTTCTCTAAGTATTAATATTTCCAGAGAGGTGTCACCAACGCATACTACAATATTAGCAATGACACAATTTCCACATTAGTTTATACATAAATTTCATCTAAGATATCTTAACATCATGATCATCAAAGACGAAAAACATTGAAAGATCAGCGGTGAATAAATATCAATGAACCGCTAAGTAGTGTTACAATCAATATATGATATATTACATATGTGTACACATTTCAACATAGAAACAACTGTATCAAAGTTGTATAACAGTTATGAATCATGTGGGCATCTAGACAAAATATCTGCCATCACATTTTCTGACCCACGGATAGCTCGCACCGAAAAATGAAATGGCTGTAGAGCAATCGCGTATCGCTTGATCTCGCGCTCTTCAGATTTTTACTCTGAATAGCGTAAGAGCTTTCTGGTCAGTTTCCACAATGAAATGCGCGCCCAGAAGAAATCTTTGCAGTTTAAGGATTGACCAAACCATAGCCAATAATTCACGGTCTAGGACCGAGTAATTCTTCTCTGCGGCATTTAATTTCCGAGAAATATACATCACAGGATGCAGAGTTCCAGAGTACTCTTGCATTAGTGCTGCTCCAATCCCGGTGGATGAAGCGTCACTACGAAGAATAAATGTCTTATCCTTAGAAGGCAATACTAGGATAGGTGAAGTAGAAAACATAGTTTTAACCTTATCCAAAGAGGATTGACATTCTTGAGTCCAATGGACTACATTAGGAGACCCTTTCTTTAGCAAGGAAGAAAGAGGTGACATAATGGAGGACAGATTCGGAATGAATCGTCCATAAAATTGTATTAGACCTAAGAGACTTCGCACTTGCTTTTTAGTCTTAGGAATAGAAATGTTAAGTATCTTACTTGTATTATGGTCTTCTGTTTTTAGGAACCCATGACCAACACGGTGTCCTAAGAAAGATATTTCGCTAAAACCAATACATGCTTTCGATGGTTTCGCTGTCAGGTTATGCTCGCGTAAGATAGACAATAGTTCATTTATCCCATTATAGTGATCGTTCCAAGTATCACTGAAAAGACAGATGTCATCAAGATACGCAATGACATCTGAGCGATGAGATAGGATTCGACGCATCATGCGTACAAATGTTGCAGGGGCGTTCATAAGACCGAAAGGCATGAAATTCCATTGGAATAGACCCCTAGGCGTCGAAAAAGCAGTAAACGGTTTGGCGTGTTCGGATAGTGGAACTTGCCAATATCCCTTAGACAAATCGAGTTTAGTAAAGAAATGAGAATTCGATAGTCTCGTAAGTAGCTCTTCTAGTAAAGGCATAGGTTCAGCATCAAATTTAGTCACTTGATTCAATTTGCGATAATACACGCAAAGACGTATGTTATTGTCTTTTTTTCGTACAATAACCATCGGCGAAGAATATGCTGATGTGGATGGTTCAATAATTTTTAACTCTATCATCTCATCTAACTCTTTCTCTACCTGTGCTTGAAAATGTATCGGGATAGGATACGGTCTGACTCTTATAGGACTATGGTCAGTAAGAATAATGTCATGTTGAATGACATCAGTTTGACCAGGAATGTCAGTAAGGACATCCTGAAATTGTTCTAACATAGTAGAAACTTGTTTCTGCTCTCCTGGAGATAATTCTGGAGAAATTGCAACATCTTTCCATGATTCATTAGAGTGAAGAGGAATCATTGGAAAAGGTAAATTTACATCCGAGAAACTCGTTTCCTCATCCTGTATTACTGACAGAGATGAGTACTGTCCATGTTGGACTGGAAAATCGTCCGTTGCCTGGAAAACAGGTTGTAAATAATCAGGACGTTCATGGAATTCCGTGAGCATGTTGATGTGGAAGGTTTTACGCTTCCCGTCAATATCGACGATATAGTCAACATCGGAAACTTTTGATATTATATCGTACGGACCTTTCCAAGAAATAAGAAGTCTATTTTCCCTACAAGGTAGCAAGACAAATGCTTTGTCACCTGGACAAAGTTGTCGCAAGCATCTCTTTTTATTGGCAAATTCCCTTGCCTTCTGTTTCGCAAATTCAGAAGAAGCAGTTGCCAATTTGCATGCTTCAATAATCTTGTGTCTAAGTGCGATGACATATTCATAAGAGGATTTTGTGTCATCGACAATATTATCAGCAGTTATAAGATCATGAAGTAAGGACATAGGACCTCGCGGTTTCGCGCCAAAGACAAGTTCAAAGGGAGAAAATCCTGTATGTTCGTTGGCGACCTCTCTATATGCAAAGAGAGCCGCGGGTAAAACCCTATCCCAATCCTGAGGATGATCTTCTGTTATCTTACCTAGTAGGTTTTTCAGAGTTCTATTCAAACGTTCCACCATCCCATTGGACATAGGATGATAAATACTACTCAACGATCTCTCTATCTTAAGAGTCGACATTACTTGAGACATGGTATCCGATATGAGTTGGGTACCATGGTCGGATAATATTTCTGCTGGAAACCCCAGACGAGAAAATATTAACCAAAGAGCATCTGCGACATCAGCAGTAGTTATGCTCTTTAGAGGAACAGCCTCCGGCCAACGTGTGCACATATCAACACACGTCAAAATAAATTGGTGTCCTCTAGCAGACTTTATCTTAAATGGACCAATGATGTCTATCGCCATTTTTTGAAATGGCCGAATGGGAATGTCTGCAGCCTGAATAGGTGCATCATGGTGTGGACCTCTGGATTTAATCTCTTGACATACTTTACAAGATCGACAATAGATTCGTATGTCCTTATTTACAGCAGGCCAAAAGAAAGATTGAAGAACTCTAGCTTTAGTACGGGAAAAACCCATATGTCCAGCACACTGCGAATCATGAGCGTGCTGTAAGATTTTAACTCTCATATTTTTAGGCACAAGGATTTGAGAATGAATGGACTTAGCGGAGTCTTGTACCATACGTACAAGTACGCCATTCCTCATCGTAATCCAAGATTTACGATTTGTATCCTTATTCGGATCACCTTTTGTTGCCAGAGTAAAGAATTTCTTTAGAGTAGGATCATCTTCCTGCTGTTTGATAAAGGAATCATGGGAAATCTCCAAGGGATCATCTTGGATCTGCGCATCATTATCTTCAGAATGTGAAGATTGTGGCATATTAAGAGCTTGAGCCCTAGTGATTACTGCATTAGCAGATTGCATATTAACATTTTCCCAATTAGAAATTTGCTGTGGAGTGCATTCTTTCACTCCATGAATGCGACCGATGATAAGATCAGCGATCGGATTCGGCAAGAGACATGCTTGCACCTCTCCTGTAAAGAAAGGCGTAGCAATATTGATAATGGCAGTGGAGTACTTCTCCAATGTGCCACCAAATGTTACACATTTGACTATATTGCCTGTAGCTCGAGAAGGATTTACGAGTGATTGCCTCACTCCGATGGTAGTGCACCCCGAGTCGAAAAGAATTGATACCGGAGTACCATCTATTAGGCCCCTATTAAAGACAAGAGCACCCCTTCCATTATGCGCGATTGACGCATGGAGCGCGGGAAGCGGGTGACCGCAGCTTAAAGTAGAAACTGTGGTTGGATCGAATAATGTTTTGCATTGCGAACACTGAGATGCTCTAGCAAAATCGAAAGCGGAATTTGCTACACTATTGGAGTCTTTTTTATCATTATTCTGATTATCGGTGTCGTGGAACTCCTGTTGTGCAGAGTTAGCCTGGTAATACGATTTACCATGTCTTTTGTGTTGAGATCTACCTCGGTTATGATTGTCTCTATAATTATTATTTCCTCTGTTATAACCCCTATTTGGGTTTGAATCATAATATTCATGATCATAATCATCACGCTCATTATACTGAGTATCCCTGTAATATTGTTTCTTTTCTCTCCATGAAGCACTTGGGTAGTTCCTATAGCTACTCCCCTTTCGAGAATGTCTAAAATTATGGGTACCCCTCGCGTGTCGAGGACTATCAGCCCGATTCCAGTTCTTCAAAGAAGAACTCTGATTTGAGTGGTTATCTTGGTTTTGATACTTATTCCAATTAACCTTTTTATCAAATTTATTTTTAGCTCCTTGGAATTTGTGTGAGTAATTCTGATTATATTCTGTTGCCGAAGCAACTGGCATACTCTCTTTAATGTTAGAGTTACTAAGAATCATGTCAGGGTGTGCCGTGGCATACTGGTCACAATATTCTTCCATTTGCTTTAATGTACTAGGTTTACGCTCATGTAAGAACTCTAGGAATGATTTATTTACAGAAGACATGACCTTGTCTCTTAGCAATAAATCCGTAAGACCATCAAATGTTTTCTCTGTTTTGGATAATTCAATCCACCGTGAAAGTGTAATTCGTGCTTTTGAGATGAATTCTGAGAATTCTACACCTACCTCAGGTCTCATTGTTTTAAACAAAAGACGATAACCTTCCTCAGACAGCTGATATCTCTTTATCAAAGCTGCCCTAACAGCATCATAATTATCCTTGTCGGCCTCTTCAACAAAATATAACTTACTCAGAGAGTCCCCTTTTAGATTTTCAGACAACTGATTCACATACTGTGATTTGTCAACATAATGAGCTCGACAAGCACGTTCAAATCTAGAAAGCCAAAATGTTATATCATCACTGGCAGAGTTGAACGCTGGTACCTTGACCTTGTACACAAAGGGTTTACCATTACCACCAGATGCCTGATTAACATTACTCATATATGTCAATTTTAATTTCTCTAATTCAAACTCATGTTCTCTTATTGCTTTTCTCTCTTCTGCCTCTCTATCTAATCTTTTCTGTTCTGCAGCAGCTTCTAATTTCTTCTGTTCTGCATCAAATCTCCTTTCCTCCACTTGCATCTGCAATTTCTTTAGTTCAGCAGCAATATCAGCTTCTTTTTCTAATCTTTTTTCTTCAGCCAGAGCTTTTCTCTCTTCAGCAGCAGCTTTTTTCTCTTCAGCAGCAGCTTTTCTCTCCTCTGCCGCTAATGCTTTGTCATATTGAGCAACAGCCCATTGTTCTAAGTCTTTCCCAGTCTTATCAAGGGATTTTCCTTGTGCAATAAAATAATCTAATGTAGACATCTTGTCTTCTTAAATCAGAAACCTGAAAAAGTAAATAAATTACCCTATTTCACTTTAATGGGAGACAAGTCTATACCATAGACTTAGTCTTAGTGCAAACTTGTATGGTTTATAATAACCAATGATAACTTGAGTACCTGTGGACAACAATCATAAAGTACTGATCTGTACTATACTATCAGTGTATACCACTATAACTCCTATGTCATATGTCAACTAAAGACATTACAAAGGACAAACAAGAAAAGACAATATGAACACATTTGCAGAGATCAAATTAAATTAAATAGGAGAAATGAAAAAAATGATCACAGAAACCGTGATGATAACTGCAATAAGATAACAAGACAAATAACGCCACAGTGTATAAACATAAGGGTGTAAAAAACTGAAATGAAAGGAAAGATGAGACCTACAATTATACAATAAAATCAAACAAAAATAAAGAACAGAAAAAATGTTACAAATACAAATATGAAACAGTCGTCACAACTAACCAAATATTTGCAAACTATGTTGCATGCAAATTTCAATTAAGAAATTGCTCCCTATAGAACGCCAGAACAAGACCAATATCACTCGGTATTTCCTGTTCTAGTCACCTCGCATCCAGGCCCGCAACATATAAACACCTACACATATAAACAAATAACATGTAAACATAAATAGCATATAGCATACAATATAATTTATATCATGAATGGAATGTGTTGCAGGTATAGTGTTGTAAAGCAGGCACAGTTTATTTTAATACTAATAACTTGCCACTTTATTGAGTAATAGATTTAATTCTAAACTATTACACAGTTCAATTTTTTTTTTCTTTGTTGAGCATATGAAGATCCAACGATGAACTATGCAATTTATGTTCAACAACACTGTGATTCTTCTGTACGTTGAGAAATGTCAACAATACTGCTCCAGATATTTTCTACACTTGATACAACTGTCCTGTGTAATACTGTCTGTACAGCGAAAAACTGTCAACAAGCACTGACCTAGATACAGCATCCTATCGGTAATACAGGTCAAGCTGACATCGACTGCCCCTCTGGTGTTGATGTGGTCAAACAAATGTTCTTTCAGCTGTAAACTGTGATTCTCAACACAAAACTGCGTAGGCTGGACCCAGGAATCTGGTTCACCACTGTAAAGTTTCTTTCTTTCCCACGCTGTAAAGTGTCAGTCTGTAAAGAAGTGTGGTGTGTTGTTGAGATCAGGCATGCTCCAGTCTACCCAGCTATAAATGGGTAACTCACCCTAGTCCTGAGTTAGGGAAGGCAAAGGTGGCTGTCAACAGTAGTTTCCCTCTAAGGCTCCAGGGGAAGCAGGCCCTAAACTTGGTCACTTCAACCGACGCAGGATGGTGTATGTATGGAGTAGAAGTATAGAGTATGATTAACGCGAATGGTGTACTGTTCGTGTGCTGACCAATATAATCACTCATACACATGTGTCTACAAGGCACCAATGCAGACTGTTGGGATCTTTGTTTACACAATTTATTCAGACGTACACACTGGGACATACGAGTACATCATGGGTATGTTGACACATCAATTTGTAGGCATACATAGCAGATCTGAAGTCATGACACATTCATAAATAATGGGTAGTACATCAAAAGTTCAATGTCATGATACATTATGGCCGCATCCCCTATCTGACTAAACGCGTCAGTGAAGGCGGATCGGTAAATAACTAAAGTTGCTTGACGTCCATAGTTTGTAGTATATTATGAAACCACGAAAAGGGGGTTTCTATCAAGATTGAGATCTCCTTGTCACTGTCCGAGTAATAAGATACATGCCCCGTTCTTTGGACAGTGATACTAAAGTATGATGACAGGAATTTAACATGGCCGCCTTCCTGAGTTGTCGCTCACTCGCTCACAGGAGGATATATTCATAAGCCAAAGTTAATTTGCAATACATATGCATAATTTCATAAAGTTCCTCCATACAGAGCTACAGTAATCCAGTTACCTCACGTAGCCATAATTACAGTATGGAGCCCGTCATCTCCGTCGATACAAACTTGACACTAGCGTTGCGAAGTACAAAATTCCAGCTAGGTCTAACCGACCTGAGATCATCAATAACAGGGACTGGCATTACATGGAGTCTGAATCATACATGGTACCGTACCTTAGGAGAGTCTCTAACACAAACTCTAGTAGAGGAACAATCTCCTATAGAAGAAAAACCACTTCATAAATCATTTTTCCTTAAGAATCTGCCAGCCCTAGAAAAGGCGTACCCGCCATTGTCACGGTACATCGGAACTCATCACGACTTGTCAAGACAACTCATACTTCCGCTAGAGCGGAATAACAAGAATCTAGTCCCGCCTACCCATCCAAAATATACAATATAGGACTGATTCTACTTGTACTAATAATATGTAATACATATGAATTCAGGCCATAAACATAATAAGCAAATTAATATCTTTTCTGGCCCTAAGAAATAGGTACAGGCATGAGAGCAAAATCCATGCGACGGATCAATATCAAGAACGATTACTCCTATAATCAAAAGTGTGAATCAAACATGGATTCTCTCGCTTTTACCATAGACAGCATTTTCATACACAAATGAATGACTGTCTATATTTTTTCCCATATTAAATAGCCATATCGATTTTTGTAATATGTGCGTCAAAATATGCACGCAACACTCCTCCTGGTACAATAGTTGTATTCTACCTTTTTACTTGACTCTGGGTGTTCTTTATGCCATTTTCTGCGAAGTTATTTTTAGTTAGTGCTTTTTATTTTAAATATTCATCTGAGTCAGAGTTACTACATGAACTCAACCCCTTCCCCCTCCCCCCTCGAGGGACAAAGTATGTGTCAATTGACACGTCGAAGACAAACTTCTGATTATTTGACAGAGACAGGGATGTCTTTATGTGAGCTAATAATGAAGAAAAAGAAGTGACCTTATTAAGCCTCTGCTGTCGCTTCAAACTGCCCATTTTTTATGTCGTCGAGGAACTCCTGCTCACTGGATCTGGGAGCGGCAACACTATCCATCCCTCATAATTTTTCTTTCCTGCCTTACGGGCCATGATGCAGTTGGTCCTTTTGCAGGAAGCCGTTGACAAGTCAATGTGGAACTGATGACAAGAACCAGACAAGTGCCAGTGGGACAAGAGTTGACAAGAACCAGACATATGCCAGTGGAACAAGAGTTGAATAGAACCAGACATATGCCAGTGGAACAAGAGATGACAAGAACCAGATAAGTGCCAGTGGGACAAGAGTTGAATAGAACCAGACATATGCAAGTGGAACAAGAGATGACAAGAACCAGATAAGTGCCAGTGGAACAACAGATTACAGGAACCAGACAAGTGCCAGCGGAACAAAAGATGACAAGAACCAGACAACACCCAGTGGAACAAGAGATGACAAGAACTAGGCAAGTGCCAGTGGAACAACAGATTACAAGAACCAGACAAGTGCCAGCGGAACAACAGATGACAAGAACCAGACAACACCCAGTGGAACAAGAGATGACACGAATCAGACAAGTGCCAGTGGAACAACAGATGACATGAACCAGTCACGTGCAGTGAAGTAAGAGATGAGAAGCAGACGCTGGCGAGGGATGGGGCACACATTGAGGAAAACTGCTGATATCATTACAAGACTGTCCATGTTCTGGATTCCCAAGCAAAAGAGAGAGGCAGACGTAGACCAAAAACACACATAGAGAAGAAAACTGGAGACATAAGTGAAAATGATGAAGAAAACATGTACATAACTTGAGCTGATGGCACAAGACAGAAGGACTTGATATGTTGTCGTAGATTTTTGATAGGGGAATTAAGACTTGGGTTGGTCCCTTCTGAATAGATTTGAATAAGTGATAGTCACAGTGAGAAGTAGTAATAGCAATAGGTTCCCACGAGTGAGATGGTAGAATGTGATCAAGAGGCTGTCTCTGAGATCGAGAAATCTTCTCTCTCTCTCACCTATCTTCTACGACAGCTTTCGAGGAGTCAGACAGTCTAAACAAACACACACACACACACACACACATATATATATATATATATATATATATATATATATATATATATATATATATATATATATATATATATAACCACTCACGTGCACGCACATACAAGACGACAGCTATACGTACAGACATAGGAAAACTATAACAAATGATTATATAAATATTCTCGAACGAGCTGACCAACACGCTGATTAATTTCAAGAGAAATTTTAATTATCATCTAAAATTTCTTCACAACACATAGAAATTACATCAAAGCATATACACATAGTCATAAAAAAAATCAAGGAATTGCTACAAGAAATGATAGACCCACAGTTAGATCTTATCCCTCGAGGTATGCCCACAGTCCTGTTAGAAGAAAGTGATAGCCCCAAGGAAACAAGGATACATAGGATTAGGCCTAATATTTCCCCTTCTTAAGGTATGGACAGACTTGATATCTCTGCTCTATTTTAATGGAAATATGATTAGCAATACTTGCATACAGAAAGTTAAGATAGCAAAATGGGTGCCCAATTACAACAATAAAAAAATCACTCCGTCCTGCATTCACATTATTCATTCAGCCGAGCACACGTGCACATGTTCATACTCACAGCTTAGATAGCCACTTCTGGTAATACAATTTTTAGAACATTCACCTACAGACTCGTCAAGGGCAGTCTTTGACCAAGAAATCCCCAGTTCCAAAAAGACAGGATGAATTCTCTGCTTCCGGGAACGACTCCTTGTGTGTTCTTATTTTTCGGATGTCTGTTTAGGTCACATTAAAATTGTCCAGGCACGAAACATTAACAACGAGCACAGTGTCAATAGATTAGGTTTCTAGAATTGAGGAATGTCAGATCGGTGTCTACTTTCAGGAAAGGACTATATTTGGTCACCACACAATTAGTCGAAACTCCGTCGGAATGTTACTGACGTTAATATGTTACTTGCCACAACGGCTAAATTTGTACATAGAGTTTGTGCAGAAAATCTGATCTGGCTCAAAGGCCCAGTATAAAACATTTAGTCTTTAATAAAACCCGTTAGTGAGAGTTGTACTCTGTCTATTTATGAAGACACACGCACTGTCAGACAGGTGTTAACTTGTAAACCCACGTGGTTAAAAGATAAAAATGTTTGTGTTTCTCACAGGTAGGTCTCTGTACTAAACGCCGGCAAAATTTGGGTTAACCCCAGTTTTCACTGCATAGGGAAGAAAAACCACAAATAAAATACTTATACATGCTACGTACTCGGATTATAACTTACATTTTTAAACTGCAAGCGTACCGCTTGACTTATCATTTAAACTTTCCTGTGAAATACGTTATATACATAAAATCAATCATCATGAATAAGAAATACCTACGTGTTCCGTCACCACTCATGAAGCATCTAGCATTAATAAAGTTAGTTTAGAAAGTTTATTCTCGTCTGATTATTTTAGCAGTAAAATTAAATTCCTTAATAGCCGACTGAGTTTAAGCTAGAAATATAATTTCTGTTTTCCACTGTAACTCGTCACTATAAAATAATACAGACTATATAAATTAAGCGCTTTGCACCAAATCTAACTAGTGAAATAAAATAAGCGATTTAACACTTTAAACACTTCACAAAATACTAGATAATATGTATAATATTTACCTCCCCACACAGAACTACAGACTAAAGCATGAACTAGAATACTGCAATCTAATGGTAGACTAGAGCTCGGCAAAATGGCCAAGAAACTCAGACCTCGCCAAAACACAGATATATGATCTAGCACAGCGATCTGTCTACTGCAAAATTTAGGAGCAAGAATGAAAATCTAGTTTCAAACTCTGGTTATATCTATTACCAGACAAAGAGGTAAACGTCTAATTTCGCAAAACGAAGTACTCTCCCCTTTCCGTCTCTAACGCTTACGTTTAACACCTAAACGCATGCCGTAACTGCCACCTACTGACCGAGAGGGCGCGTGTCAGTTGTGAATCTCAGACAACCCGTCTCCAGAGCAGAAGCAGTTTTTCACACCTCCCCGAGAAACTCGTCCTGAGAACCATAACTGACACTTTGCTTTCTCGCACCTTACGCGAAAACTGGCCGTGGAGCGTGCGTGTCATATCACCTGACACTGAGAATCTACCTTGGAAACTACATGTCAGATGCAAACTACCAGACAAATGTCTCCTCATCATGTCTGACGGAGTGAATTCTCACACTTCAGGCCCAGAAACTTAGCCGAAGAAACACTGTCCCAGGGGAAACTGTAGACAGCTGTCTGCTCCCCTGTCTGACGGAATGCATTCTAACACTCTGCGTCTCGTGTAGGGGCTGACACGTTACGTCATAACTGCGTTCTCAGTTTTGAGAAAAGAAACAGGTAAACGTTAGAATGGGAAAATAGTAATGTATATAGTCGCAAACGAACGAATGCGAAAAACACAAAAAGGATAAAAGAGTGATAATAAATAGAGGATACGGGTGAAAGAAAAAGAAGAAGATATAGGCAATTTACGATCATAAAACCTCTGTGACATATGTGTTTTTTGAAGGCCTATGCTCCTTGTCAGTGAGGGTGTAATTAGCCTCACAGACAGAGGTTCACTTTTACATCTGTGTGACAGGGCACTTCTACTTAGCAGTATGTCACAGGTCACTTCTACTTATCTCACTAGGTGGCAGATGGCAGGCCTAGTGACGTGATTTAAGTTTACCACTTCTCTTTTTATCTTTCAAGTTATTAGTTAATATCTTTACTGGCCATCTCTGCCAGAGGTGTAAATTCCTGGATGATACTATAATCCTTGTCTTGTATACCTCGGGTTCGTTCAGTTCCTTCTTCGATGTTATAGTGACTTCTCATATAGTGGTAGTGTAAACAAACATGACCTACTTTCAGCAACTCTTAAAGATGGAATCAAATTCATTCTGATCCTTCAAAACTTTTAATAACATATTAATGCAACACGTATGATGAGTCATTCAAATGATAGAGCTCGCATATAAGCATTAACTGGGTCTTTGTACATCAGGGATAACTCATACATGAATTCTATGTCTTGTAAACTTCCGTATTCCTCCTTAACATATTATTATCTCCTGTAGACTTTCTTAGTCTTC
Organism: Oreohelix idahoensis; assembly: GCA_024509875.1. Lineage (NCBI taxonomy): Eukaryota > Metazoa > Mollusca > Gastropoda > Stylommatophora > Oreohelicidae > Oreohelix > Oreohelix idahoensis. The sequence continues at coordinate 62,344 of JAMPIV010004900.1, forward strand.
CCAAATCTGCTCCTATTTACTCGTGGTACCTATGCTCTTTATTAGCATTCCATACTTTTTTTAGGTACTTAAATATTTTCCTCGACGAACTGGTCAGACATTTCTCTATAACCGTTCCTAGAAACAAAATTCATCTCAGGCATAAAAAATATATGTTCACCATTCTGATACTTACATGAGAGAGCATATTTGCGGTTCTCATTTAGAAGTCGACACTCACTTTTTCTTAAAAGTCGTATGCAATTCTTGACAACTCAAACTTTGTTCAACATGGCTCGTCCATAATATCTATAGTTTCCTTCATATATTTACAGCCTTTCGTTACTTTACACATAGTCGTTATATATTCATAGCCATCCGTTTCTTGATACATAGTCGTAAAGTTCTCATAGCGAACTGGCAAATTGTGCTTCTGCAAAACTCTCCTGGAAACAAAATTCTACTATGTGCAAAATATAATCACAATCCAATACTTACAAGACAGCATAAACGCTGATCTCCTTTTAGAAATACACACTAACTGTGAACTACAGAATCAAATACTATCTTCCGATAGAATAACACTGGCTAGTGATGGCTGGACATCTATATAAATATATATATATATATATATATATATATATATATATATATATATATATATATATATATATATATATATATATATATATATATATATATATTCATATAAACCCTATCTGTAAAACCACAGATGGTACATCTTGTCCGCACAGCAGCTTCTCCTCACCTGATCACACACTGATGACCAACTCAGGACTAACTAATGACCTCTGGTCATTTCAGCGTGGTGTGTTTTTCTCGCCACTCTTCTGATTCTATCTTTTTAAATTAAATTTATTGGTCGAGCCTGTTTTCCTTGTTCTCGAACATTCTATTTACAACTATAGATAATCACTCACTTTTAGTTAACGTGAACCGATATTCTGAACTGTTGTCAGTTAGCAATTTATTATTATTTTCATTCATTATTTATTGCTTGTGAGCTGTCCTAACTGTTTATCTCACTTTAACAATAGCATGAATAATGCTAGGGCAAGCCTTTTGGTGGCATCTGTATATTATAGCATTGTGCTTAGCTGGTGGTCATATAAGGACGATTCTAGACATGCCTCCATGGATATATTTAACTAGATTAAAAACTCGTTTTTCCGCCCTCCATCACCTAGAGATCTACCAAATGCTGCCTTCGGATCTGCCAGTATAACAAAATTGATCGGTTGCCAACCCCTGATCTAGATTTTGCCAGACGACCTGGGCATTATGTCCTATATAACCGTAACCAGATATAAGACGAATTGAGAATATTTGATGAGATGTCACAGCAAGTGGGTTTGAAAAACATGCACAGAGAAAAGACCAACTAACGACGCTCTTGATACCACAAAAGATGACTTCTATGAAGCACTTCTAAGTACCATCAACACAATACCCAAGCATGACATAATAGCAGTCATGGGCGATTTTAACTCCAAAGTAGGTGACAACAACGATGGAGTACAAAGATATCTCAGTACTCATGGCATAGACTGTATGAATCAAAATGGCGAAAGACTTCTAGAACTTTGTGAAATATCAAACCTCGTTGTGGCAGATACCATCTTTCCACATAAGAATATCCACAAGATAACATGGAATTCACCTGATGGCAGAACTAAGAACCAGATAGATCACTTCTGCATAAGCGCAAAATTTCGCTCATCAGTTCAAGACGTCAGAGCATACAGAGGTGCAGAGATCGGAAGCGATTATAACCTCTGCATAGCTAAACTGAGAATTAAACTGAAGAAGTTATACCAAAAGAATAAAAATAGAAGAATAGATGTACACAGACTGCAATCAAATGATATAAAGGAGGAATATAATGTCAAAATGAACAACTATTTCGATGCTTTAGGCAAAATTGACAACGATATCACCACCAAGACAATCGATACTAAATGGGAACAACTGAGAACAGCAACGACAGAAGCAGCAGTAGCGACCACCGGATACCTAGTACATAAAAAGAAAAAATGGATGAGAGAAGATACTTGGGATAAAATACAAGAAAGGAAAACAGCAAAACTTAAACTACTAGCGGCAAGTACACATAATGCAGTTGAATCTTGCAAACTAACTTATAACTTGTTAAATAAAGAAGTGAAGACCAAAACTCGAAGAGATAAAAGACATTTCATCAATGAACTGGCCGTAGAAGCTGAAAATGCTGCAAGAACTGGTAATAGTAGGTGCCTTTATCAAATTACAAAACAACTATGTCACCAGCCTACTGCTATGGAAACACCTGTTAAAGGTAAATTAGGGAATTCAATACCAACAGAAAAAGAACAAATGAAGAGATGGGCTGAGCACTTCATGGAGGTGCTAAACAGACCACCACCAACAGTAACACCTGATTTTAATAATGAAACACCCACAACCACCTTGCCAATAACTTGCGATGAATTCACGCTGGACGAGATCAAACAAGCCGTTAAAAGATTTAAAAAATTTTAAAGCTGCTGGAGTTGACGAAATTTCAGGGGAAATGATTAAAGCAGTTAATGACAACAACCTCTTGAGAATTTTAGATATTATAAATGAAGTATGGAGAGAAGAACAACCACCTCAACAATGGAAAGACAGTATTATTGTAAAGTTACCGAAGAAAGGTGATCTATCAGACTGTAATAACTGGCGTGGTATATCTCTATTATCAGTACCTGGAAAATTATTATGTTGCATGATGTTAGAAAGACTTAAATTGCATACTGACGAAAAGATCAGAGAAGAACAAGCGGGTTTCAGGCCGAAACGATCATGTATTGATCAAATATTCACACTAAGAACAATTATAGAAGAATCAGTGGAAAGGCAATCGCCACTTATTATCACCTTCGTCGATTTTCAAAAAGCCTTTGATAGTCTACACCGCCCATCATTGTGGAAGATACTTACAATCTATGGTTTTCCAACGAAATATGTGAATATAATCAAAGCGCTATATGACAATGCAAGACGTTGTGTTAGAACAAATAAAGGGAATACAGAATGGTTTACAGTAGAAACAGGGGTGAAACAAGGCTGTATTATGTCACCACTACTTTTTGGAATAGCTATTGATTGGGTTATGAGAAACTATACCCACAATGAACAATTAGGTATAAAATGGACAAATGGAAAATTCCTGGGGGACCTGGATTTCGCAGATGATGTAGCATTCTTAAGTTCAACACCAAGACAATCCCAAGAAGCAATAAATAATTTGTGTCATCTCTCGGTTAAAATAGGTCTCTAAATAAATGCCTCTAAAACTAAAGCTATGAACTTTTCTAACGAGACCTTTGATATCATCTTGAACGGGGAAAAACTACAGAAAGTTGAAAGTTTCAATTATTTAGGCAGTAAAATGACTCAGGATGGTGACACAACAAGAGAAATCCATACTAGAATTGCTTTGGCAGCTAGCGCCTTCAATAGATTATCTAACATTTGGAAATTACGATCATTGAATATACATACCAAGCTTCGTCTGTTTAATTCAAATGTTATCTCAGTGTTAACATACGGCTGTGAGAGTTGGAAAATAACAAAATCATTGGAGAACAAGCTGAATACATTCGAGAACAAATGTCTTAGAAAACTCATGAACATCAGTTGGAAAGAATTCAAGACTAATCGACAAATAAGAGAAGACTCTAAGCAGAAATATGTCTCCGACTATATAAGGAAAAGACGATGGTCATATATCGGTCATGTCCTACGAATGCAAAACAACAGAATACCACTACAGGCGCTCACTTGGGTTCCTGAGGGTAAGAGGAAAAAAGGAAGACCAAAAGAAACACTCAGAAGAACAATAATAAGAGAAGGAAGAACGTTGGGCCTAAATAATGTGCAAGAGCTAAGAGGAGTGGCGTCACAACGAACAACCTGGAGAGCACTGGTTTCTGCCTTATGCGCCGTGTTTGGTGCTTAAAGAATTTATTATTATTATTAATTGAGAATAAGTAGAAAGCACTAGAAGGTACTACGCTACAAAATGTGGCGGCATACAGCAACAAAATAGACAAAGTTTATAGACACTATACATCATTATTATCATTGTTATTTGCGCTCCTTACGAAGCATGGAACCACCATTGTACCTGATCCTTTTGCAGGAAGCCTGCACCATGTATTAACATGTTGTGCAGCAGTGTTTTCAGTAGCAACGTGTTTTATATAATGAGAGTAGACAACCCTATTACGTTACTAAAATCCCCCTCTAAAAAATCAGTTTCTTAGCTTAACTCACAAACAAGTATTATAACCACGGTGACCTACACGAGAATAAATGAGGAGGCTGCTGTAAAACATGTGTACCGTTAACTTGTAAAACTGATATCATACCATTTTGTTTTTTTAACTTTATATATTTGTGACCTAAACGAGGCACAACAACAAAACACGTATCTCTAGTTCCACTTGACCTTCTCGGCAGAAACGTCTCTATATCTGGAGGCTATTTTGGACTAGTCCTGACTGGTCAATAGGGGATAAGGATGACCTTTTTGTTCTCTCTTAGCTCTACTTCTCTGTCTGTCTCTATCTACCTCTCTCTGTCTATCTCTCTCAGTCACTCTCTGTTTATCTCTCTGCATACCTCTGTCCAAATCTCTATGTATATCTCTCTGTATATCTCTCTGTATATCTCTATCTCTTTCCATCTCTCTGTAAATCTCTCTCCGTCTCTATGTATATATCTATCACCCAGTTTATCGCTGTCTATATCTCTGTCTATCTTTCTATCACTCTCTATATCTCTCTGTATTTCTATCTGTCTTTCTCTGCGTATACTTCTCTCTGTCTCTCTGTATATCTCTATCAGTCAGTTTATCACTGTCTGTCTCTCTCTGTCTATCTTTCTGTGTATCACTCTCTACATATCTCTATCTAACTCTCTGTGAATATCTCTCTATCTCGTTATCGCTCTTTACCTCTCTCTTTCTATCTCTTTCTGTCTATCGGTCTATATCTATCTCTGCGTGTCTCTCTCTCTACATGTCTCTATCTATGTCTGTCCCTCTCTGTCTATCTCTCTCTATCTCTCTTCAGTTGTCTCTGTCTCTCTCTCTCTCTCTCTCTCTCTATTTCTCTGTCTATATATCTCGCTATCACTCTCTGTCTCTTTCTCTGTATCTCTATCTCTCTCTCTTTGGCTTCATCATCAACAGGCGAGACTGAATGAAAAGGTTCGTCAACTCTTTATATCCCACCACCGCATGGTGTGCCTTGATGTGTTGCCTTATTGTACCATGAGCTACCCAGTGTGCCTGTTTGGTTATAAAGAAACTTTCTCATATTTGCATGCAGTCAAATTTTTTTATTTAAATTGTTGTAATAATAATAATAATAATAATAAATTCTTTAAGCACCAAACACGGCGCATAAGGCTCTCCAGGTTGTTCGTTGTGACGCCACTCCTCTTAACTCTTGCACATTATTTAGGCCCAACGTTCTTCCTTCTCTTGTTATTGTTCTTCTAAGTGTTTCTTTTGGTCTTCCTTTTTTCCTCTTACCCTCAGGAACCCAAGTGAGCGCCTGTAGTGGTATTCTGTTGTTTTGCATTCGTAGGACATGACCGAAATATGACCATCGTCTTTTCCTTATATAGTCGGAGACATATTTCTGCTTAGAGTCTTCTCTTATTTGTCGATTAGTCTTGAATTCTTTCCAACTGATGTTCATGAGTTTTCTAAGACATTTGTTCTCGAATGTATTCAGCTTGTTCTCCAATGATTTTGTTATTTTCCAACGTTCACAACCGTATGTTAACACTGAGATAACATTCGAATTAAACAGACGAAGCTTGGTATGTATATTCAATGATCGTAATTTCCAAATGTTAGATAATCTATTGAAGGCGCTAGCTGCCAACGCAATTCTAGTATGAATTTCTCTTGTTGTGTCACCATCCTGAGTCATTTTACTGCCTAAATAATTGAAACTTTCAACTTTCTGTAGTTTTTCCCCGTTCAGGATGATATCGAAGGTCTCGTTAGAAAAGTTCATAACTTTAGTTTTAGAGGCATTTATTTGGAGACCTATTTTAACCGAGAGATGACACAGATTATTTACTGCTTCTTGGGCCTGTCTTGGTGTTGGACTTAAGAATGCTAAATCATCTGCAAAATCGAGGTCTTCCAGGGACTTTCCATCTGTCCATTTTATACCTAATTGTTGTGCTTAATACTAAAATCGCATCAGTTTATATTTTTCAGCTAACTCATAAGGATATTTTCTCATAAGTATCTATGTTTGTTGTTTCTTGTAAAATACATTCTGTGACAAAATATGGCATCTGTTTTCTCATGTAGATAAAACCTAAAACAAGCCTAGGTTAGTTAGCTAGTTTTTTTTATAAACAAAATGGGAAGAGAGTGAAATAGTATCAGATGATCTTCATTTGCCTCCGCTCATCCATTCTCTTGGTCTACCCAGGTCAACTTAGGACAGAAAGAGTTATAAGGATCTTCATTTCGTTGGAAATAAAAACAGTTAGTGTTTTTAATGTAAGCCTTCCTATCAACTGTTATGTTTTCTTTCTTTCAACTGTATGTGTGTGTGCTACCGTTGCTCTTCTGTTTGAATACTTATATTTTACACACACACACGCAAACGCACTAGCACACACACACACACACACACACACACACACACACACACACACACACACACACACACACACACACACACACACACACACACACACACACACACTCACACACTCACACACTCACACACACACACACATATAAAGAAAATATTTTTTTTTAATAAATTAATTTCTTACACACTTGTGTAGCAGAAAAAAAAGAAAGGAAACAAATCTTTGAGCAGTTAAAAAAAATATCTACTCATTCTCAAATACATCTCGTCCATGTGTCACCTTTTCTTTTCCTCTCTCGCTCGTTTCCGCGAATAAGTTATTTTTATATGAGAATACATTGGTATTATTACTATGTAGTATTATTACATAATGTATGTGAGAACGTAGCAGAATACCACTTGTCTTTTGAAGTAAGTAGTGTTTTAGCATCTTAGCGTCTTAGCGTTTTGTGGTTTAAAATATAAAGATGCATTATCTGCTACGGGACTATCTACATACACAGGAGGTCATGTTGACATAACATTTGAGTTCGTTGACACCACCCCCCCCCCCTTTTTTTTCCCCTGCTTTTACCCTTTAAAAATATTTACGGATTACAATCATCCATGTTACAGCATATCATGTTACGGGATGAAGATCGATTTTCATGAAACAAGTGTTATTACGAGAACACGCGCTTATAGAAAAGAAGTTTTCGGACCAAACAAAAGTCGAGTTTATCTTTTGTTTGATTTCTTGAATTTTCTTCCTTGCTTTGTTAATATCATTGGACTTATATTGAATTATCGCTTCGCGGATGATTTCGCCTTCAGTAACTATTACGACATTGTTTTTTTTAAATCTCTCTTTCTGTCAATTCGTCCGTCTTTATATCTATCTATCTATCTATCTATCTATCTATCTATCTATCTATCTATCTATCTATCTATCTATCTATCTATCTATCTATCTATCTATCTATCTATCTATCTATCTATCTATCTATCTATCTATCTATCTATCTATCTATCTATCTATCTATCTATCTATCTATCTATCTATCTATCTATCTATCTATCTATCTATCTATCTATCTATCTATCTATCTATCTATCTATCTATCTATCTATCTATCTATCTATCTATCTATCTATCTATCTATCTATCTATCTATCTATCAGCACAAAAAGTTTACCAATTAGCCAAAATTAAACATTTCCTGGATGAAGAGGCAAGGAAAATGTTCTACATATCTCATATACAAACGCATCTAGACTATTGTTCCACAATCTGGGATGGTTGTTCTGTCTCCAACACAAAAAGACTCCACTCACTTCAAAAACGCGCAATGCGCCTTGTTGCTGATAAACACCAATCACATTGTATAGATTTATATAATTATCTTCAAATATTACCCCTCAGGAAGCGCTTCCTCTTTAACAAAGGGAAATTTATTCACAAAATCCTGTCACAGAATGCTCCAAAGTATCTTTGGCCGCTTTTAAAATACAATGACAGACGTAGTCAGCGCTTAAACAAATTACAGGTACCCAAGCCCAGGCTTGACCTATTTAAAACTAGTTTGGCTTACTCAGCTGCTCATCTTTGGAACAATCTTCCCAATGACCTGAAAAACACGCACAGTCCTTACTCATACAATCGTATACTGTTCAAATACTTTATGAGTGCTGATTATATGCCACCCTAACTGATTGTGTTGTACTTTTATCTAATATACTGTATGGAGGCTCTGATGATCTAGTTTTCATTACAATATACTTATTCTTAATATTATATTCTTAATAACTTATATTCTTAATTTTATGATCAGGTACTGTTAATGTATGCTGTTATACTTCCGTGTAATGTTGCACTGCCCTTAAATTAATACTTTCAGTACGCTGGAGAATGTTGAGTAACAGTAATAAAAGATGAGCAAGAGGATGGAAGAATGCAAGAGGGGACTGTGTCCGATTTTCAACCCTTGGCAAATTAATTGCTTTCATATATGTCTATCTAACTATCTACCTAGTCTGATTCTGGTCTTGAGTTTGGGACGCAAAGACAGTGAGGAAAGGAAATGTTTATCCCACCTCATCTTGATGAACCTAAAAAAAAAAAAAAAAAAAGTCCCTGAGTCATTCAGTTGAACACCGTATGAACATTTTACAAGTTCTCATAACATACTTCTGAATATGTCTCAAATCACTAATTTACAGTACGAAGAATTCGACTCTTATGTCTTGTTGTTGTTGTTTTTTGTTGTTGTTGTTGTTTTTTTGTTTTTTTTATTTCTTTTTTTTTTTTTAACTTCATTTATTTATTTATTTATTTTCAAATTCGTTATTATTATTAATTTTTATTTTTTTTTATTTTTTATTTTTTATTATTTTAATTTTATTTTAAAAACACTTAAATTATGATGATTATTGCAAATGTAATATTACTTTTATAATGGTAAATGCCTTAATAATGCTTAAAGTAAATGTGAGGATGAAAGGATATTAGTATACATGATGAGAGAGAGAGGAAGGGCAGAATGTCAGACGGGCCTGCGTGCCCAATTCTTAACCCTTTGAAAATAAAGTTCGTTCGTTCTATCTATCTATCTATCTATCTATCTATCTATCTATCTATCTATCTATCTATCTATCTATCTATCTATCTATCTATCTATCTATCTATCTATCTATTTATCTATCTATCTATCTATCTATCTATCTATCTATCTATCTATCTATCTATCTATCTATCTATCTATCTATCTATCTATCTATCTATCTATCTATCTATCTATCTATCTATCTATCTATCTATCTATCTATCTATCTATCTATCTATCTATCTATCTATGTAATATTGTAATCAAAAGTGGGAAACCCTCAGATTAGGCCCTAATCCACTAAACATCATCAAATCATTCCTGGCAGATCGACAACAGTTAGTGCTTCACAACAACTCCGCATCAGATTTCTCGAAGGTAGTTACAGGAGTACCGCAGGGCTCTATTCTTCGGCCCCTACTCTTCGCAATGTTCATTAACGACCTGCCACTACATCTAAAATATTCAACTTGTGACCTCTCTGCAGATGATTGTACTATCTACACTAGTGACAATGACTGCGTGGCACTTGAAATGACTCTTCAAAGCGATGTAGACAATCTAACAAAATGGAGTAATATGAATCGTATGCCAGTAAACACAACAAAAACGAAATCTATGTTGATTACCACCAGTCAGAAACTCCTAAGCTACACCAAAAGATCGCTACAGCTACACGCGGAATCAATACAAATTGAACATGTAACAGAACACAAAGTTCTAGGGATCACGATTGACCAGCACTTAACGTGGAACTCCCATGTACGGAATTTAACCAAACACTTAGCACAAAAGACGTACCAGCTAGCCAAAATAAAACACTTCTTAGACGCAGACACTAGACTATTGTTCTACACCTCACATATACAGACACATCTAGATTACTGCTCTACACTATGGGATTGTTGCCCTGCTTCCACCTCGAAGAGACTGCACTCCCTGCAAAAGAGAGCAGTACGTCTGATCACCGATAATCGCACACCACACACAATGACAGGTAAAGAACCCAAAATACTGTCGCTAAAAAAAGTCTTCTCTACAACAAAGCCAAGCTGACTCACACAATTCTATCTAACAATGCCCCGTCGTACCTAAGATCATTTTTTCAAACCAGTAGAAGGGAGGGACAACAATTACATCAGTTACGTCTGCCCAAACCTAGGATCGACCTGTTCAAAAAGAGTCTAGCCTACTCTGGTGCCTACTTATGGAACAGCCTTCCACACCACCTAAAAAGACTACCTACACAATATTCTTTTAACAAAGCACTTTTCAAACACTACCTCAACACTGATTATCTACCCCCATAGAAACAGCATTTGCCTGTCAACATCTCATCCATAGGTCAACATTTCTTTTCCTCTTCCGCTCGTTTTTTTGTGTGAATAATTTGTTTTATATCCATGTAATATCATTATTATATTCACTTTAAAATATTATTATATAATGTAATGTATGTGAGAATGTACCCACATAATACTGTACTTTAGAAATGTGAGTCGTGATAATGTACCCGCATACCACTGTACTTTAGAAGTGTGAACTTTTTTTTTTTTTTTTTTTTTTAACTGCTAAAAGACTTTTCCTGCCACAGAAGTGCGTAAGAAAGTGTTATTATTATTATTTCATTTTCCACCAAGAATGTATGGACATAAGCGAGAATGTGTTTATGTAATTTTTGTATTGATTATTGATGACACATTCAAAAATACAGATTAATTGTAGACGGATTGACCGCATGAGTGAGTGTCGGTATACAGAATTTATTTATTTTTATTTATTGTTTTATTTATTTTATTTTATTATTACTTTTTCCCCCAATTACTAGCTTGTTTGTTTCAAAAAAAAACCAAAAAAAAACCTACTCATTTTTTTAAATTATGATTGCATACTGTAAATGAATGCTGTTATGGTAACTTTATAATGTTGCATGCCTTTAAATTAATGCTTAAAGCATCATGTGGGAATGAAAGGATATAGTATGCAAGATTAATGAGAGTGGAAGGGCAGAATGTTAGACGGGCCTGCGCGTCCAATTCTTTACCCTTCGAAAATAAAGTTCGTTCGTTCTATCTATCTATCTATCTATCTATCTATCTATCTATCTATCTATCTATCTATCTATCTATCTATCTATCTATCTATCTATCTATCTATCTATCTATCTATCTATCTATCTATCTATCTATCTATCCGTCTGTCTGTCTGTCTATCTATCTATCTATCTATCTATCTACTACTTACTTGCATGTCTGTTATGCCCGTATGTTATGTTTACCTGTCTGATAGGTTTGATTGCCTGCGTGCCTGCCTGCGTGTCGTCTGCCTGTCTGTCTGTGTGTGATTCTCTCTGCCTGGGTAACTGGCTGTGTCTCAGTATGTCAGTCTATATGTATGTGTATATGCCTGTCTGCCTGTTTGTATATCTGTCTGTCTGTGTCTATCTGTCTGTCTGTCAGTATCTAAACCTGCCTGTTTGTCAGTGTGCCTATCTACCTGAGCGTCTGCAGTAAGTCTACATAGTTACCTACGGCCACTTCCTAAACTTGGTAAAAACTCCACACTGCTCATCAACTATCGATTTATCACACTACAAAATGTCTATGGTAACTTACTTGAAAAGATAATATACTGAAGCACATTAAAAACGCATCACCTGTATAATCCAGGAACAGAGTGTGAAATGTAAATATAAGTGTTTACAAGTTTACATATTTGGAATCTTTATTCATTTTCCTATGAATCCATGCTGGTCATTAATTTGTACATTTGATTGTTAAGAAATTATTTGCATTCTGTGCAGGCAAGGGAGAAAACCAAAAATGCAACCAATAAAAAAATGCATTCACACTATCCTCAGTATCTGGTATGTCCACCGTGTGCTTGTAAACAAGCTTGGCAGCGGCTCCGCATGGAACGCACAAGTCTCTGAAGGAAATTCCGGGGAATCAAGTCCCATTCACGTGTAAGAGCAGCTTCGAGCTGTTGTAGATTAGCTGGAGAACCCTGCCTGTAGACTCTGAGTCCAAGCTCGTCCCACAGATGTTCTATAGGGGACATGACTGGTGATAGGGCAGGCCAATCAATCGTCACAATGTTCTGCTGCTGTAGATATTGCTGCGTAATGCATGCGGTGTGCGCGCGTGCGTTATTCTGCTGGAGAAGCTGCAAGTCTGGATAATTTGTGAACGCAGGAGCAACCAATGCATCCAGAACCTCATTTCGATGTGTCACAGCATTAACATTTCCACGGAAGACGTGAGGAGGCAAGCGATGGTGAAAACTGAATCCTCCCCAAATGTGAATACTGCCACCTCCAAATCGGTTGTGCTGACGAACACAGCAATCTGCAAAGTGCTGTCCACACCGTCGCCAAATCCGCATACGTCCATCAGCAAAGGATATGTTGAATCTGCTCTCGTCTGTGAATAGGACAGCAGTCTAGTCCATCTGACATGTTGCTCTGCCCATTGCAGGTGCTGCTGACGATGTCTGTGAGTCAGATTTGGCCCAACATAAGGTCGTCTTGCAGTAAGGGCTGTATCTCTGAGTCGTCGTATGACTGTCATTCAAGAGACTTGCCCACGTCTACCCACTATTGCTCTTGCTGTTTGACTTGCCGGGAGAGAACGATTCCTTAGGTGACTCAGCACAATATGACGATCTTGCTCAGGGGTAGTAAATCGTGGTTTGCCACTCCGAAGTCTATTCCGGGCACTGCCAGTGGTTCCGTAACGTTCATTTAGACGTACAATAGTGCTGTGGTTGCAATTCATCCTTCTGGCAATGGCCCTCGAGCTCATTCCGGTCTCCAAAATACCAATGGCTCGTTGGCGGTAGTTTTCAGATAGTCGTGGCATTTCAAACACATGTACTGGGTGTTTTGTCTCAACGGCCTTTTTATACCGAGTATACTGACACAACGCGTACACATTTTCCGGGTCATAGCTGTTGGGAATCGTGTTGCACGTGTAACTTTCATTGTTTTCATGTAGTCTGTACACACACCCGTGGGTTGAATCATGCACTTTCCATTCCAGCAGCCATTCGCTCTCTACCTCATGACAAACACGGGGAAAATCCATTCCCACACTTTTTTTTCCCAGCTTCTCGGTTTAATGTGCTTCAGTATAGTAGCGAGGCAACATCACCACCCTTTAGCTCCCCAAGGAACCTAGGCCTTTAACAAACTTTTGCCAAATCGTCCTTTCCCGTGTCATCAGATGTATGTGCCCTTCCATCCCCTTCATGTCTGTCTTCAGTGTTCTTCTCCATGGGTTCCTTGGTCTACCTCTACATCTATTACCCTGGGGATTACAGATCAAGGACTGCCTTGTAATAATATCAACAGGTTTTTTTCTCAGTGTGTCCTTATCTATTGCCATTCCTCTCTTGTTCCACTGATACTTGCCTGGTTGTTGTCATCAGTTTCACATGTTGGATCTTGTCATCAGTTTCACATGTTGGATCTTGTCATCAGTTTCACATGTTGGATCTTGTCATTAGTTTCACATGTTGGATCTTGTCATCAGTTTCACATGTTGGATCTTGTCATCAGTTTCACATGTTGCATCTTGTCATTAGTTTCACATGTTGGATATTGTCATCAGTTTCACATGTTGGATCTTGTCATCAGTTTCACATGTTGGATCTTGTCATACCACCTCAGTCCTTCTATTCTACGAAAGCACCCATTGATAAAATTCTGTATCTTTTTTGTTTGCTGTTTTTGTTGTTTGTCCTAATTTCAGGACCATAAAATAGTACTGACTTGACATTTTAATTGAAGATTCTGATTTTTGTGTTGAATCTGATTTCGCATGGTCTTCATATATTTCCCATTGCAATGAAATATTATCTTGTCTACTGTTTCTTTCAAATCAGGCCAAGCGTTTTTCAAGAAAATTTGATCCCTGACAAAAAATTTATTATTGTCATCATGCGGGAACTTGTTGCCTCCAGCCTGTAATGCAGCTCTTACGTTTTTGGGCTAAATTACACTTCTCTCTTCGTCCCACTGGTTTTTTTTTTTTTGTTTTTTTTTACCCGCCTCCGCTCACGTTTTGCCCGTCTCATGTTTTCTACCTTGGGCCAGTTTTGACCTGCATGTTTGTCTTAAGACAAGGCTGGCCGAAACCAGATCTGTTTTAAGACGATCTTTGTGTTGTCAGCGGGAACTAGGGAAGAAACTTATAATTTAAAGAAAGGAAAAAAAAAACAAAACAAAGGTAGCTGAGTTAAGGTGAAGAGTTACTTACAATGATGTTGATGATGAAAATGGTAGTGCTTTCATTGGCAATAGTGTATTAAGACAACCAGTGATTGTTGATAAAGTACTTGGGATTTGTGATATGCGTATCGCTCAGCTTACCGATAGGATAGTATGGCGCTCTTTTCCAAACTTCTTCACCTCACGGTAAAAGAGGAACAACTAAGTAAGTATCGCTCAGCTTGAATGTGCGCTTATTTATGTATGTTGATGAATAGATTGTTAGTTAGCTTGACTGCTCGCGTCAGGGTCAGCAAACCAGAGCTGACCAAGACCCTACTCCACCTCCACGTGGTGGTCCTGGAAACAGGCTGCATCACTGCAGTCTGGCTGAGAGAGTAGGGATCTAAGAGGGAAGGCAAACCTGGTCCCAAAAAATGCCGTGCTGAAGTCGGATGTGCCGGCCGAAAGGCGCAGATATCGTAGCTCCGCTGCAAACAGACACAACGCAACCAACGTCCTTTTCAGGACGAACGAGGAAGAAGAAGAAGATTGTTAGTTAACACTAGTACGTCAGGTTCAGAAACCAATGCGCTGGACATGGTGTCAACTCAAACATCGTAAGGGGTGGGCGGCGGTGCAACGTTAAAAACAAAATAGGGCACAAATGAAAATTTGGATTAATCTGACTTCTGATAATATGTATTCTCTTGAATCTTAATATGATCAAAATCATTTGTCAGAACGCAGTCTAAATAGGCGTATTTTGATTTTACAAAAAAAATTGTGCTTTTCCTAATAAGAAAATCATGAATTTCCCAGAATCATGTTCTGTTTTATTAATTTACTTACAACTTGCTGATTTCTTACTCAATCAAAATGAGATTTGGCACATTTGGCCTTTCCATTTGGAAATACAAGGGGACTTTTTTTCAAATCAATCAAGATATCTGGGCCTATCAAAATTTTCAGGATTTTCATTGGAGGAAATGTTGTAAAAACTTGACAAATACATTGGGGGGGGGGGGCCTTTAATAAGTATCTCAGAATTTGCACTGAATTATGTAAAAGTACGCGAATTGTTTCTTCAATGGTTTTTTCCCATACGGTAATACGGCATTGCATCTGTACCCTATTGACCGGATCTGCTGCTCCAAAGATTTGACAAAACAATGGAAAAGAAGGAGGCCAGAGCTGTGACAAAATTTCTGATGTTTCAGGGAAAAACACCTACATTTTTTTGGAGACAATGGTGACAGTAGATGAGACTTGGGTACACCATTATGACCCCGAATCCAAAATTGCCAGCATGCAATGGAAAACCCCGGGCTCCCCAACACCTGTCAAACCAAGGGCGCAGAAATCTGCAGGAAAAGGGATGCTGACTTTTTTTTGGGACGGCAAAGGTGTCCTTTTGAAAGTTTATCTGCCTCGTGGCAACACAGTTAATGGACAGTACTATGCAGATCTTCTCACAAAACTAAGAAAGGTTGTGACCAGGAAACGAGGGATAACGCGCACTCAAAATCTTCCTTTGCTTCAAGACAAGGCGCCCTCTCACAAAGCACGGCTTGTGCAGCTAGCAGCCAACGATTTGAATATTGAAATTCTTCCACACCCACTATATTCTCCAGATTTGGCTCCATCAGACTTTTTTCTATTCCCAAATCTTAAAAAAACAGCTAAAATGAAATCATTTTGACAGCGATGAAGAGGTTATACTGGCATGTGATGACTGGTTTAGTTTGAAAAATAGGGTGTTCTACTCCCAAGGTCTTATCAAGGTCAAGCAGAGATGGCAGAAGTGTGTCAATTCAGACGGTGGCTATATTGAAAAGGAATAAACACTATACAAAATTTCAGCTCTCTGTGACATGTGCTTCATGGTCAGGCCCAAGACTTATGTCAATCCCCTTGTACTTTCCATTAGAAATGAAAACTTGTCAAATCTAAAATTTGATATCTTATCAAAATTTTGATTTATTGCAACTAATGTTGTAAAATTTTGACAAATATGCACCTAACTTTAATATGTATCTCAGAATGTACTAAAGTTATTAAAAATCGAATCTGACTAAAGTTTTAAACTACAATAATAAGCTTCCATTTGAACGTTGGCGCTCTTAATGATACGAATAAAAAGTCTTAGTGAATTGGAATATAGAATTAAAATCCAATAGGGCCGTTGTTTCCATGGCCACCATTAGCATTATACGTCAAATGCGTTGGTCTGCATAGCTATATCTCTATACTGTCCATCTCCGGTGTCTAGGCCACATCCTTGGTACCTCGTGGAAGGACAAAGTGACAAATGTCGACGTGCTGTCACGTACTGCCTTCAAAGCATGAATACACGGCTTAGACATCACAGACTACGCTGGCTTGGCAATGTCCGCCGCATGGAAGATGGTCTTATCCCTAAAGATGTCGTTTATGGACAACTGGCAGATGGCAAAAGAATAGTTGATCGATCGCAGCTAAGGCTCAAAGATGTGTGCAAGAGAGACAAGAAGGCACTGGACATAAATCCAGCAACATGGGATTATGGAGCTGTCGATCGCACCAAGTGGGGCCACCTCAGATTGAGCGAAACGAAGCTGTCACAACAAGAAGCTGTCACAAAAAGCTGTCACAAAAAGAAGCTCTCACAACAAGAAGAAGAGAAAAGAACAAGACGGAAGAAACACCAGGAAAAAAAGCAACTGAGAGCTATTACCTCATAAAGTCTTTCCCTGATTTCAAATTTTTTTTTTTTAAAGTATTCTGTGCAGAGACATTTGGTTTTTTGGAAATTATTCCAGAACTAAAACAGTTTTTTAATGCTATTTGTAGATTTCAACATTTGCACCGTTTGTGTAGGATTTTCAACACTGTGCTTCGAGGGATTGCACGTTCTCTTGAGGCACGATAGGTTGATTTCTGAGGACTGCGTTGAAACGCCGTGCGCACTGCGTCCACAGTTTCTTCACTCACACGAGGCCTACCTGCTCTGGGCATGTCACCGACGCTGCCAGTGTCCGTAAACTTTATATACGGTACCAAGCTTTGATGCTCTTAACATCTGGAGGATCTCGTCCATACTCCCTTTTAAACTTTCTTTGCACTGTCAACGGCGATTTACTTTCGTGATACCATAAAACACACTGCGCTTTCTCCTTCATTGACGCCATGTTGAAAAAGATGATTTGTGCGCAACCTACAAAGGTAGCCAAAAAAATTAATGCTCTTTGGTGCAATTTCCAAAAAAAAACCCAATGTTTCTGCGCATGATACTTTTTTTTTGCAAACAAAAATTGAAATCAGAGAAAGACTTTATGACCACCCTGTACAGTATATATATAAATATGATTTGGCGGTAGCTCCTCCGGTTAAAGATATTTACTGTCCCGTGTAAATCACCGGTGTCTCTGAAGAGACCAAGAAAGATTAGGTTTTCTGCACCATCAGGCGTACCCATTAAGGCAACTAATATGAGGGGGCTTGCATGTAGCAGGCAACCTCAGCACTAAAAACAAATTGTCACACAAACTAATACTGCTTTGTACGGAACACACATTCTCAGTTTTAATGCATTTGGTAACAGCAATAAAAAACAATCCCTAAAATCTATTTTTTCCTGTACTTGTTTGTTTTGCCAATCTTCAATATCGACTTCTCTCCCCTCCAGGCATCCCTCCAGTCCGTGTAGTCAGATTTAACCAATTTTTTATAGCCAATTAGATTTCGTTGTTAGTGGAGTTTTTTTATGTCCGATAGAAGCTGACTCAAGTTTAGTAATAGTTTAAAACTGCGGTCTACAGCTTTGGAGCTGTGGGGTTCTACTTTAGAAACCATGAGATATCCAACGATCTACCTTGGTAAATAAATGTCTGCTGAATTATGTGGAAAATGAGTTTCATTTGTAAAATGAGCAGTTTTAAAATGTCTCTCATGATTATCTTTCTTAATTTAAATTAAAGCTGCCTAGTACCTTTAATTCTGGGCACTAGCAATCATTTAATGCATATCTTTTAGCTCCCTAAGGAGCATAGGCTTTCAATAAACACATGCCAAGTCCTCCTGTCGCATGCCGTCAGCTCAAGTTCTGTCCACGTTTTCATTATCATGTTCACTTCTGTATCCAGTTCTCTTCTCCTTGTGTGTTTTATAATACCTCTACCTCTTTTACCCTGAGAGTCCCAGAACAAGGACTGCCTTGTAACGCTATCAACAGGTTTCCTCAGTGTGTGTCCTACCATCGCCAGCGTCTTCTTCTCAACTCTTGTTCCACTGACACTTGCCTGGTTCTTGTCATCAGTTTCACATTGGTGACTTTGTCATACCATTTCAGTCCTTCTATTCTACGCAAGCATTCATTTATGAAAGTCTGTAGCTTTTTGGTTGTTGTTTTTGTTGCTCTCCATGTTTCAGAGCCATACAATAGGACTGACTTGACATTTGAGTTGAAGATTCTTATTTTTGTGCTGGGCTTTATTTCTTTTGATCTCCGTATGTTTCACAATTCAACGAAAGCACTGTCACGGGTTGTCGCCCCTGCTCTGCAGATGGTCCAACAATGGCCATAATTTAGAGTATATAATGAGGGTCTTTAAAGGTATTTACCGTCGTTCAAGATAGAAGGAGGGTGTTATTTTAAGGAGTCTTCATGGGATATTTCAGAAATCAAACACGACGCTGAATTTTTCATGGCTTTGTGAACTTTGCATCTGCCCGCCCCTTTCTATGAAGAGAAAGATATATTCACTCGTTTCTGAGCCCCCAATGATTTATTTGGTATAATATTACTTAAGTACCTCTGTCGTATGTGTGTGTGTGTATGTATATATATATACGAGGCGTGTTCAAATGAAACCCGTCCCAGTGGCTTTATAACAAATATATGTAAGGTACATCAGCAGGAGTAGTAGAATTAAATACAGCAATTTTTATGAAGCAAGTACTCACTGGGGTTCTTTAGAAATAATCACCATAGGCATTCAGACACGCATCCTACTACTTGGGAAGACGGCGGATGCCGTCCAAGAAAAATGACTTTGGTTGCTTATTGAACCATTTGGTCACCGAGGCCCTGACGTCTGCAACGGAGTCAAATCGTTGTCCCTTTAGAGATCTTTTTAAGGGTCCGAACAAATGGAAGTCACGTGGTGACAGATCGGGGCTGTAGGCTGGGTGTGGCAGAACTTCCCACCTTTTCCTTGCTAACGCTTCCTGCACAATGTTCGCAACATGTGGACGAGCATTGTCGTGCGACAGAATGACACCACGCGAAAGCATGCCGCGTCGTTTATTCTTGATGGCTGTATGCAGGTTGTCTAGTGTGTCTTTGTAGCGGATGACACTGATGTTCACGCCAGGCTCTTTAAAGTCTACCAATAGAAGCCCTTCATGGTCAAAAAACGCGGTCAGCATAACCTTACCGGCGGAAATCTGTGACTTGAATTTTTTGGGTTTTGGTGATCCGGGATGTTTCCATTGCATGCTCGCTGTTTTGCTGCACGGCTCAAAGTGGTGGCACCACGACTCATCGCCTGCCACTATACGCAACAGAAATGCATCACTCTCCTCTTCGTAACGCAGCAGGTGGTTCAAACTACACACCATGCGTTCTTCCTTATGGTGATCGGTCAGCATCCGTGGGACCCATTGTGAACACACCTTTCGATACTTCAGTTTCTTCCTAACCACCATTTGAACTGTCCCAAGAGACACAGCGAATTCCTCTGCTAGCGAACGTAAGCTCCGACGACGGTCCACCCGTATTGCTGCATCAATCTCGGCGATGGCTTCTTCTGTCGCAACAATATGCACCTGACCTGGCCGCAGAAGATCTTTCGTTAACTGACGTCCTTCTCAAAACATTTGTGCCGTCTTTCACTGTAGTCTTAGACACACTTTTGTCACCATACACTGCTTTCATTTGGCGATGAATGTCGACTGGTCGACATCCTTCGGCTGTTAGGAACTGAATCACCGCTCGCTGATCGACCTTGGATGGATTCCGTATCACACCGGCCATTATTTTAACGGTCTGCAACACAAACAATGAATACTAGGAGAATGAACACTTACACACTTGTACATTCGTATGTGCTTATTACGTCAGATGTGACGTCATCATGCTGCTCCTGCAAATGTCCACTTGGCGCAGCATGGGCGGGTTTCATTTGAACACGCCTCGTATATATATATATATATATATATATATATAATAAAATATATAAAAAATATATATATATATATATAATATATATATATATAATATATATATATATATACTTACTTACTTAGTCGTTCAACCCCTCTACAGTGAGGGTGTTAGAGGTTTGGAAGAGAGAGCGCCAAATATCCTATCGGCTGGTCTTCCTCCTGGGCCTGGTTCCATTCTAGTCCTCGGTCCTTCAAAGATTGTCTAATGTTGTCCTCCACCAGCGGACTCTGGGTCGTCCGTATCTATATCTATTAAGAGTAGTGTATTAAAGATAACCTTACTTGCTACCACATATCTATATATCTCAGTCAGAATTATTCTGGAATAGTGTGATGACTACGTTATGTGTCTAGGGTATGTGTATGATGAAGTGTAAGTCACAACAACAGACAGATAAACAATTTAATTTAATCCACTACTCTTGACAACACTGTGACACTCACATACATATAACACTCTATAGGATATCTTAAAGGAGTCACTGATAACTTTTCAAATAACAATATGTATTCATTGCTGTCATGAATGAATATGTGTCCTGATTCAACTACAAAGGGAACCAGGAATCACAATCAATTTTAATTACAAGTTATATGTACAGAATTTATCAATATGAATATTGTAGTGACATATATTATTAAAAGTATCCTATGTGTGTCAGTTGTGTAGTAGTAAAATGAGGTAATACTGGTTTTGTTTTGTTCAAGCTCTGTTGGTATTTGTCATCATGACTTCAATAGTTTGTCTTTAGGGACTAGTATTGGAGATGTTCTCAGTTCCGGATATTAAGACAATTAAATTCCCCTCTGAATGTTATTTTTACAAAGTCATTTCAAGATGAGGGGACATAATGTTGAGCTCAGCTGGCCAAATCAGCTTATCTTGCGTGATGGCGGCAGGGGAAGACTCCTCTGCTCGAATTCTCCTCTGGGCTCTGGAGACACCTCACTGATAGCTAAAAGGACCAAGGAGTATGCTGTCCGACACTGGATTCAGCAAAGCTCTGACCAGGTGCTGCTCAGTACCATCAAGACCACTGTCCCTGAAATCAAGAAGGATGTACCTTCTACTTCATAACTAACTTGAACTCTCTTGTTACACTGATCACGACACAGCACAAACATTGAGTTCAGAGCATTAGGCCAACTGTCAGCTTCATTTGAAATACTTTATTCCAGTATTACCCTTCTTAATGGTTACTACGCCTCTGCAATTCCAGCATTATTTCTTTCTATTCAATCATCCAGGTGTCAGTGTACTGTTTGGCCATTCCATGCCGTTTTACTTTCCTCCGACACCTTCTGTTCAGGCTGGAGCATTATAGGCTTTACATCATGTTTGCTACTGAACTACACATATATACAGGCATAAATCAACAATTTACATTCAATTTTCATTAAAAGATACTGAATGGTTCAAGCTTACCACAATTTCATGGAAATAAACACAGATACGTTGATTAGCAATGAATTCTGGCACAATTACTGGCACAAATTCCCATCTGCTTATGTTTCCAGGCTTTTATTTAGCAAAATATCAAAAAGCTGGCTTCAACGCACTGATGCTTTTATCAAGCTTTTTTAAACAAAGTGGTTTCGAACTAACGCTCCAAGTGTGTTATATCAGCGAGTCTGACCAATGAGCCCCGCTTCGACAAGTGGTTTGCGCGAATGTTACGTTTCACCGAGTCACCTACCAACCAAGATAGTATTTATAGCCAGACCAATCGTGGTTAGGCTTTCATTTGTTGCGCTCCAATCAATTTGGAGTTTACATGGTAGGCTATTTCTGTAACGTAAATTTTTTTCAAACACGTTAAAAAAAAATCTTATGAGCAGAAATGATTTTATGATGTCAGGCACCCCCAATATTTTATTTTGGGTATAATTTATTAATTCCTGGACTATTTGCGTAACGTTTTACATATTATTTGTCAGCAAGCCCTAAGGAACCCAAAAATACTAATTTAAAGGAGCTACGTGGCTGCATTCAAAATATGCAATTTCTTCTACCTCCTGTTTCGAAGATGTGCTGTCTGGGTACTGTTATGTTCTCAACCGTAAACCCATCTAATGTTATCTTTTCTAATAAGAGTTTTTTATGATTTATAAACCTAACTCTGGGAAGGGTAGTGTATTTTATCACTGTCCGTCTGAAAAAAAATTAGTGCATGTAGACTTACACGCGTGATGGCAGCATTTGTGTATCGCGATTTTATTTGTCGCGTGTCATTTCGTTTAGTTTTCGTTCCTTTTTCAAGCCTCTCCCTTCTCTTCTTTATCCTTTAGTTCCATCTGTTCGTTCGTTTTGGTAACGTAATATAATTAATGTTAGGATTAATTTAGGTCATTACGCAGGGCCTCTCAATGTTTTTTCCAAGAAATACAGCACACGTTTCATTGAAGAAGGCGGGTAATAATACAGTAAGCTTTACTATCAACGTGAAAGCGTTACAATTTGTAGACGAAGCAGAAAACAAGGGGGATTTCGAGTACATTCTTTGTGACAGCACTGTTATTTTACCATTGCTCTTCTCTTTATTAATTTTATTTGTTAGGCTTCATATTTACCTAATAATTTATATATGTGGATTAGAATATTTCATGACCCCTCCCCTCTTAAAACAGACATTATATGTCAGTCCCTTCATTCCTATAATACACATAGATCATAAATGTTAACTTGATCAACTTGACTTTACTCTGCTGTGTGTGCTTATCCTATGGGTGATTATGTACAGTTTGGATGGCCGGCTTAAACTTCACTGAGTCCCAATTGGGCACTTTACTCATATATAATCTGCCAATAACAGACTGATTCCAAAACAACACACCACATAACCCTAGTAGTTTCTTCGGTTATGTCTACTGAGGAACAGAGCTGCATAAGTTGGTGAATGTAAAATGCCTTCCCAATAGAAATGCTGCTTCGCAACACCCGTATTCACCATTTATCTTCCTCTCTGCTGATAGTCATGCGCAATGACAATGTATCCTTAAGTTTGAGAGAACATTAGCGTTCTTATTCAACATTTCCTGCATATCAGAAATGCCACTGCGCTTAATTCCCCAGCCGAATAACATCTAATATTTACCTGGTGATATGCAGCAGCCCTGCAGTTTTCGTTAGTGGGAATCCCATATATCTTCTTAGTCTGGCAAACAGCTGAATTAGTATCCGGCAATGGATCCACCTGTCCTTCTGTAATAGCATTCAGTCTCCTGTAATCTATACAGAGTCTATGTTCTCCAGAGGGCTTCCTTAAGAGTACAACACCGGAACTATACGAAGATTCACTGTGTGAAATAATTCCTTCCTTCAACAGATAGTCTATCTCTTCCTTCAAAGCTTTCTCCTTAGCAAACGGAATCGAATATGGTTTCATACAGACAGGTGTGTGGGTCTATCAGTTTTCATATCATATTCCAATAGTTTTTGTATGCCCTGGTCGGTCTGTTAACACCTCTGCATGATTATTATTTAGAACCTGTTGCACTCTCTCTTTCTGAGTTTTCGTTAAATGTGTACTGATTTTTCACCTGTGCTGCTGTCTCACACAAGGTGTGTAATGGATATTCAAATGATGATGAAAGTGGTTCCTTTTTCATCTCCATGGCGATGGACAAGGTCAACAAGTGTGTCTCTTCCTGATGTTCTCTTTCCAAATATTTCTTCAGGAGATTCACATGATAGATTTTTTTTCTTTCCCCTTCTTATCTATCTTATAATTTGTTCTAGACACCTTCTCTAAAACTGTATATGGACCCTGCCATCCAATTTGTAACTTATTCTGACTCCCGGGCAAAAGAAGCAGTACTTTCTCTCCCACAGCCAAATTTCTGTCTTTTCGCCTTCCTGTTATAATAGGCAGCATGTTTCTTCCTGGCTTGTTTCAAATTTTCATTGGCAAGTTTCCAGCCAGTTTTTTTAACCGAGTGGTCAGCTCATTCACATATTGGTATGAAGATGTAATGTTTTCCTCTGCCTTTTCATCAGTCCACGTTCTTAACAAAGCTACATATGGACCTTTAATTGTGTGGACCTATTTGGTCCATGCACCGGTTAGCAAATGGGTCTCTTCCCATACTGGAGAGCGGGCTTTATAGTGATGATTTTTTCTGTTCCCAGAATTATCACAGGTCATCCACAAAACGACCGCTACCAATCTTTTAACCCCTATTGGGCTTTTCCTTGGGCTAGATTCACCTACCCTGGAAGTGTTTGGTACTTCAAAATACCTGAAAATTCTTGATGAAAGTGAGATTTTCCTCTCTTGAAACAACAGCCATCTTTCCTCCAGTTTTTGATTTTAAGTCCGATTGGGATGATTTTCCCGGCCTTTATTTCCTCAATGGGTCACAAAGACATAGCCTTTTGAATTCACTCTCCGCAATAGTGGCCATTGTAAAAACAGTTAAGTCCTACAGCTTGTCCAGTGAAAACTGGCCTGTCCCCTTGGTTCGGGTCCACGAGTCAACTCGCCCCAAGATGGGCTTCCCCATTCCAAATTATGGGCATCATGCCCCCACGTGACCGTGTGACCCGTTCCCAGAAAATCAATGTTTTTGGTGCTACTCTTGGCTACCTACCCCTTTTAATATAAAAATTTGTCCTCAAACACCCCAGGCCAATAAATAAAGAACAATTTTAAGGTCCTGTTGCGAAGATTACCATAGGTCGACTGAAGGAATTGTCATGCCCAGTTCTAAAACTCTTTAGTCACCATTTGAGGCTTCCTGACCAATGGTAGGTACCAGATGTTGTTCCCTCTGGTATGCTCAAGACTGCTGACCTTCACACCTTTTGCTATGCACAACCTTTGATTCTCCATATGTTCAACCCATCCAACCTTTGGATCTCCAATAATTGGGCCAACCCCCAGCTCCAGTAATTTGGTGGCAAAGTGCCACCTGATTATAACATGGAGTGTTGTGTACCATAACATTTTTCCTCTTGTGATCAAGGTCCCCCCATCTGGTTTATCAATTATGGGCTATTCAGCATCCTCCCCATATAACATGTCCTGCAAATCTACAAATATCTAAAGACTAGCCTTAGTGCCAATAAAATTACAAAGGTGGAAAGATCCAGCTGTTCCCCATACAACCTTTCACGGATCTAAAGCTCCCCATTGGCTCCTATTACACTCAAAACTATGATTTCCTTCCACATAGTTTTTCACTGTAAAAAACCTCCCCTTGCCTGGAGCTACTTCTTGTATGACAAGTTTGACATCTTTACTTTTCCTGAAACAACGGGCTTGAGGGTAATTTATCCATATCCCCACTTGACCTGTGGCCTCTTCCTCACACTTCTGGATGGATTCCTGTCTAATCCCCAAAATTCCCCATCCTCCTCCTTCTTGAGGTCGACCTGACCGGGGGGCGACCGAACCAAGGGTTAGTGCAAGCCATACTACACCAGGTTATACCTTCCTGCAACAATGGTCATGTCCCCCCCCCCCCCCCATGATTTGTTCATACTGACAATTTTTACACCACCTTTTTCCTTGGTTGAAAGATTTTCTTTCATCATATTTCCTTTCATCGAATTGTGGGAATTTATTTTTATTTTCATACCGTGGCCTATCAAATTGGTGCTTACCCTTGTTTTGATCCCTAGGATCAAATTTATTAAAGTTCTGTGGTGCCCTAAAGTTATCCACTTGTTTCTTTTTATTACCTGTTACCTCTGCTTGAGCTGCTTGATACCTTTCAGCAACATTTAGCAACTCACCCAGCCTCTCTGCACCTTGTTCCATGAGAAACTTTCTCAGGTCTGGACCCATGGCCTCTCTTAGTTGCTCTATAAGGACCATTTCCTTAAGATCTTGGGTTTTCCCCAGAGAAGTCCATTTCTCCAAGTATGTCTCTATTCGTGCAGAGAACTGGTGATAGGTTTCACCTGACAGTAGTTTAGCATTCCTAAAATTTTTTTCCTGTAAAATTCTGCATTCTATTTTCAATAAAATCTTAACAAAAGAGCCTGCTTTAGCAATGTCATAAATTTTTCCTGATATCACCCTCTGCTCATTTTTTGCAGAAAAAAAACTTCATAAGCTGACCCATGCCCACCGAAGTCCCCTTGATGATAACTTTATAAGCATCTCCACCTTTCTCTCTCTAACCCAATCGGGAACGTGGTAGCTTTAATAGTTCATACCTATTTATAATTAATAGCTCTTGTCAATATCATCGTAGTCCTTCCTTATCTCAACAAAAACAAAATGATCTCAAGGCAAAAAATGGAAAATTTTCAGGTGCATTCCAAAAGCTGAGATTGAGGCTCCCTATGGGCTCCAGTTGCATCAAGAGAGGCAAAAAGGGATCCCCCGGACTGGCACCATTTCCCCAGGAGCATGGCCTTGAAACTGGCAAACTCCCATATCATTTTCGTAACCCATAGTTCCACAAGACCGTCCCCTTCCCCCAAATCATCTTCATTAGTCCCTTCTTTTCCTGCAGGGGCTCAGAAACTCCACTTTTGCTGTAACAATTCCCTCTTCCTGCACTAATCACCTTTTCTCTTGCTCCTCTTCCTCTTTCTGCAGCGAATTTTTCTTTCCCTTCTGCAGCTAATTTCTTCTCTTTCTTTCCTTCCAAATTCTTTCTTCTTCTTTCAATTCTTCACATTCCTCGTGATAATCCTCCAACCTCTTAGCCTCACAACAAGCCTCCATCCTGCAACCTCTTAGTCTCAAGCCCATCAGCCGCAAATTGTAACCTTCTTATAATTTTCCCTTTCAGCCTCTAACTTTCTTCTCGGCTTTCAAACCTTGCGTTCAATAAATTTGTCACATTCCGTAGTGACATAGGCAACCATAACTTGCCCATCCTAATCCCTAACTCTTTTGCAGTCTGAACACAGCAGCAGCCATCAGATCGAAATTTGGCCAGCACCGCCATTGTCCTATCAGGTAAATTTTATACAATGTCTACTAAAACAATTCAATTTTAATTTCAAACTACTACAATATATCTAATGGACAACACAGGCACCGTGAGCTCAACCTTATTTAATTCCACCCAAGGATACCTTTTAATTCTTATATTCCCTGAAGTGAAATTACCCCCAATATTTTTAATAGGGAAAGATTCAAAATCCCAAGAGCGAGACCCCAATATATGTGGTGAAGTGGGATGTTATAAATATTTATAGGGGACTTAGTGTACTGACTGAGATCAGCTGTGAAGGTATCTATATCTATTAAGAGTAGTGTGTTATAGATAACCTTACTTGCTACCACATATCTATATATCTCAGTCAGAATTATTCTGGAATAGTGTGATGACTACGTTATGTGTCTAGGGTATGTGTATGATGAAGTGTAAGTCACAACAACAGACAGATAAACAATTAAATTTAATCCACTACTCTTGACAACACTGTGACACTCACATACATATAACACTCTATACAAAGATATCTTAAAAGAGTCACTGAGGAACTTTCAAATAACAATATGTATTCATTACTGGCATGAATGAATATGTGTCCTGATTCAAATACAAAGGAACCAGGAATCACAATCAATTTTAATTACAAGTATATGTACAGACTTTATCAATATGAATATTGTAGTGACATATATTATTAAAAATATCCTATGTGTGTCAGTTGTGTAGTAGTAATATGAGGTAATACTGGTTTTGTTTTGTTCAAGCTCTGTTGGTATTTGTCATCATGACTTCAATAGTTTGTCTTTTGGGACTAGTATTGGAGATGTTCTCAGTTCCTGATATTAAGTCAATTAATTTCCCCTCTTAATGTTAATTTTACAAAGTCATTTCAAGATGAGGGGACATAATGTTGAGCTCAGCTGGCCAATTCGCTTATCTGGCGTGATGGCGGCAGGAAAGGACTCCTCTGCTCGAATTCTCCTCTGGGCTCAGGAGACACCTCACTGATAGCTAAAAAGACCAAGGAGTATGCTGTCCGACTCAGGATTCAGCAAAGCTCTGACCAGGTGCTGCTCAGTACCATCAAGACCACGGTCCCTGAAATCAAGAAGGATGTACCTTCTACTTCATAACTAACTTAAACTCTCTTGTTACACTGATCACAACACAGCACAAACATTGAGTTCAGAGCATTAGGCCAACTGTCAGCTTCATTTGAAATACTTTATTCCAGTATTACCCTTCTTAATGGTTACTACGCCTCTGCAATTCCAGCATTATTTCTTTCTATTCAATCATCCAGGTGTCAGTGTACTGTTTGGCCATTCCATGCCGTTTTACTTTCCTCCGACACCCTCTGTTCAGGCTGGAGCATTTTAGGCTTTACCTCACGTTTGCCACTGAACTACACATATATATACAGGCATAAATCAACAATTCACATTCAATTTTCATTAAAAGATATTGAATGGTTCAAGCTTACCACAATTCATACGAATAAACACAGATACGTGGATTAGCAATGAATTCTGGCACAAACTGGCACAAATTCCCATCTGCTTATCTTCCAGGCTTTTATTTAGCAAAATATAAGCTGGCTTCAACGCACTGATGCTTTATCAAGCTTATTTAAACAAGTGGTTTCGAACTAACGCTCCCAAGTGTGTATATCAGCGAGTCTAGCCAATGAGGCCACGTTTCGACAAGTGTTTGAAAAAATGTTACCTTTCCCCGTTTCCCCTAACAACGAAAGATAGTATTTATAGTCCGACCAATCGTGGTTAGGCTTTCATTTGTTGCGCTCCAATCAATTTGGAGTTTACATGGTAGGCTATTTCTGTAACGTAAATTTTTCTCAAACACGTTAAAAAAAAATCTTATGAGCAGAAATGATTTTATGCTGTCAGGCACCCCCAATATTTTATTCTGGGTATAATTTATTAATTCCTGGACTATTTGCGTAACGTTTTACATATTATTTGTCAGCAAGCCCCAAGGAACCCAAAAATACAAATTTAGAATATTTCATGACATAGGCCTTGACGTATCGTCTGGTTGCGGACCATGTCTCTTCGTGTTACTTCAACCACCTTCCTCAGATACCTCATTTCTGAGGTTTGTATCTGGCTTTTGTGGGTTGTAGTCATTGCCCATGTCTCGCATCCATATGTCAAGACTGGGACATAGGTGGAGCGGTATACAGCCATCTTCGTTTTCTTACCAACCTCTCTCTTGCTGAGGAATCCTCGATTTATGACCTGAAAAAGTCTCACAGCTGCTGCCTTTCGAGTGGCCAACTCTTCTTTGATGCCTCCCTTTTGGTCTATAATAGCTCCGAGGTATTTAAAGTGGTCGACCTGCTCCAGGACCTGTTCTCCCAACTTAATTTGATGTCTTCTTTCTTCTCGTGATATCACCATGGATTTTGTGTGCACTTCTCTCTGTAGTAATGAAATCACCTATTGGTTTGTAAATACATATAACAAATTTAATAATCAAATATGGTTTAACATGAATAAATAAATAAGTGGTGTGAGAGAATTTTCACTGTTGAGTTTTTCCTCATCGAAAACTTCGTGAGAGTGTTTTGAATTGGTGGTGAGAATTATTTTGTTTTGGCCAGATGAAAATCACGTATCTTTCAAGATGTTGGACTAGTTTGCTGATTGCTCTGTCAATTGTCGACTTCTGTGGTGATGGCACGTTTCAGACGTAGTTGCAGGGGTAACCGCTTCTAACATCAAGGCAAGGATCATCGCAACCCGTCAAAAACAGGTATCTAGCGTAGACCACAAGCTTTTATCCACAGACTCGTATCAAGCTGGTATCACACACTGGTATCTCCAACTTGTACCACAAACTGATATGTCCAACTTGTATCACGAACTTTAGAAGAAACAAATGACTCTGCTGAATGTTGGTTTCCTGACACTAGTCAGGCGCCTTCACTACTGTACGTTCCACGGACCCCTCCATTTTTCTCCGTAATTTTACCCTACCTGAGCATCAATGATAAAACCAGTGGATAGGATGAAAAATCATCGTTAATTCAGGTAATCTGACGAGAATAAATGTGGCTGGACAGCGAAAAACAACTTTTGCCTGATTAAATATACCATTAAATATACGTACAAATGAACTTCAAAATGTTAATATTATAAATATGTACACCATAATGTCATCATCATCCACTTCCTGCTCCAATTGGAGCCTTGGGCTACCTCTTCTTTTGGTTCTCTGTGAGAGAACCGGCAAGAAGCTTGCTCCGGTGGTTCACGAGTCTATTCGTATGAACTTGTACAACCACCAGCGAGTTAAACATGTCAGATGCAAAATGTAAAATGATAAAATGTATGTTAAAACTCACCCCGTATCGGGTTATATTTGTTGCAGACGTCTGACACAGGAAGACTTCCTAATATAGTCGGGCCACAGGTTTTAGGGCCGTCTTACACGTAGTCGAGTATTACTTTAATGATAATCCTACTTTTATCTTGTTCATTGGTTTCGAGGACGTTGTGGTTTCCAGTGTTATAAAGTCGAGTTTTCGTACTGGTTAATTTAAGAAAATCCTCAATACTTGGCCTAGTCCCCTTTCTTGAAATCCTACTGTTCTGCTAGTCTGAAGATGTCGTCTTGACTTAATGGAACACAGAGCTGGAGTCTGAAAATGTACTAAATTATATGGAGCCTTTCACTCACGCTCCCCCAGGTTCCTACGCGGTGAAAGTCGCCAATCAAACGTCGTATAGTTAATATATTTTGGCTAGATTAAGCACATTTAAACGATATATATATATATATATATATATATATATATATATATATATATATATATATATATATATATATATATATATATATATATATATATTCTCCCCCCCCCCGCCTTCTCTGATAAAATTCCGCAGGACACAGGTAATTTCTAACTCCTTCCATATAAGGTTTTGACACTTTCACTTTTAGATGACTCATGTCTGTAATCAATAACAAACCCTTCAGCTTAATTTGTTATTTTAAATGTAGGCAAACACGAATGTCCGTCCCCAGGTAGGCTATGTAACTTTCATGCTGACTAATTCGTGTTTATCTTCCTATACTTAATAAAAGAAGTATGGGCGCCCAAATTGGCAAGCGAAAGAAATCCGCGACTGTATTTGTCCAAACTTAGCCAAGTCATGTCCAATCTGTCTACTTCCAGCTGGTTTGTTTACGTGATCTCTTCCCTGTATAGATCATGCGAAATAACAACATGAAACCTGAGTTATGCATTCAATATGAGAGAAAATACGGGCTAGGAAGAAATAAAAGGAAAGTACAATATGGAGAAGATGACAGGTAGAACACAATAAAATGAAAAGCACGGTCATTTTGTGACAAGCACCTTTTGCTATTGCTATTTGTATTATTATTTTGATTTTCTTTTTCTGTACCTCCAACTTTGTCTATATTGCTGCTATCATATCAGTATCTTATATCTTATAGTGGTGTTTCTTCAAGTTCAACCTTTAGTTATCATTTCCTGCATTTTTCTTATTCTCTTTCTTTGCCCTATGCATTGTCAGACCTACTTGCTGTAACCTCTCATCAATTATTTTCATTTTGTCTTGCACTTGGTTGCGATTATGGATCAGAAGAGCTGAGTCATCGGCAAAATCTAGATCATCAGCTGTTTAGTTAGATTTCATTGGATTAATGCTGGGAACAGCGCGTTAATAAATATCCGTTGGGAGAAATCTTGTCCGAATTGCCCTTGCTTAAAAATCATTTCTTTTTACTATTTCCATCAACTAAATATCTACCAAGTCATACCACGAGATCTACCGATTGTGCACAATCGCTCGAATGTGAATTCCCGGTTTAAAGTATCTAGAAAACTGCAAGTTGAGCCTATAATGTTAACAATTTAAATTGTTTTATATGTTTTATATGTCCAAACCTCAGAAATGAGGTATCTGAGGAAGGTGGTTGAAGTAACAAGAAGAGACATGGTACGCAACCATACGATACGTCAAGGCCTTAAATCCTACCCCCTGCAGACCCAAGTAGAACAGTCCCAATTAAGATGGTTTGGCCATGTCTGCAGAATGGGAGAAGATCGGATACCACGACAAGCATGGGAAACAAAGAGCCAAGGATCCAGACCCCGAGGACGACCCAGAGTCCGATGGGAGGACAACATTAAACAATCTTTGAAGGACCGAGGACTAGAATGGAACCAGGCCAGGAGGAAGACAGCCGATAGGATAGTCTGGCGCTCTCTCTTCCAAACCTCTACACCTCACGGTAGAAGGGGAACGACTAAGTAAGTAAGTAAGTTATGTTTTTTGTTAAGCTTTACATTCAAGTGTTATTACGAATGTAAACATTATGTTAACAGGTGCTATGTAAAACTACGGTTAAAAGGTGGTATATGCAAACTGATTTGTGTTTTTGTTGTTTTGAATGAAGCATAGACAAAAAAACCAGACGTTTCGGTGAACATATTCTCGTCAGAGCTTTCCAAGTAAAGGAACTAACACATTTTAGGGATCCACTTTTATTACTGCTACCAAATGAAATAAAAAATCTTTAATTGAATTGTTGCTCCCGACGATACAAATTGTAACAAAGCTTTAACAATGTATTCAATAATTGTGTACAACGTCACCAAGGTATGTGATCCTGTTCACAATTTTAAGTATACACAAATAAGGAGAAGAAACCAGAGGTCTGTAAACAGTATCACGTCTGATATTTTTCTGTTGTCTAGTCTTCTACTGTTTTTACTTCTCACGAGTGCTTGAAACATACCTTTGTGTATTATTTGTTAACTGTTTACTGGCCTCAGGTGTCCCATCCTTATTTGTTTACACGTTTATACAATACCAAACATACTCTCTTGTCCTTTACTATTCTCATTCTTCTACCATTTACAAGAAACAGCATTAAAGTCTTTGTCTTGTGTAAACTGCAGAAGTGATTGCGTCTATAATTAGTCTGGGTCGTGCTTAGGTACATGCCCGGGTTACGTGGAGAAATATCTGCCCAAGAAGCACTATTTTTGTGGTGCCTAGTTGACAGAGAGGATAGTAACGGTTTGCTCCCATAGCTAGCCGGTGATGTCGTTTGGAAGGTCCTAGGTTCGATTCACGGTAAGCCTATCACTTCTGTTGTTTTTCTGTTGTCTAGTTTCCACTTTTTTATTTTCTCACAAGTGCCTGAAGTATATCTTTGTGTGTTATTTATTTATTTATTTACAATTTTGAGTACAACGTCACCCGTTCTTTGATCCTGTTCATAACTTTGTATACAACGTCACCAAGTTCTGTAATTGTTTCACAGCTGTAATCTTGTAAAAATTCTATAAATATTTTAGGCAATAATTTATAAAAGGCAGGACAAGGACAGACCACACGAGAGTCTTTCAGATTTCGGTTGTCTGAAACCTCGTAAATCAAGGGCTCAAAGACTCACACAATGCTAAAATAAAATTAAATAAATGTTTTTCAAAAAAAAAAAAAAACGAGTAAAAAAAACGAAGTATTCGAAAAATAAATAAATAAATAAAACCAAAAAAATACGCGAGCTAAAAACTAATTAGAGCGACATTGGAAAGAAAACTTGTGATTCTCCCCTGTTCTATTCACTGATGAGAGATAAACAACTCTGATGATGTATTAACCCTACACAGAGGACACCTCTTGATCCATTACCAGGCAGTCTTTCTTTCTGGAGTACCCAGGAGACAATAATAAGAGGTACCCCCAACAAAATATACGGAGACGAAAGCTGGCGACAGAGACGAAAATGACTAGGAAGACATGAAAAGTAATTGAGTTGGTGGCAGGCGACAGGAGGATATGGCACGCGACAGGATGATATGGCACGCGACAGGAGGATATGGCACGCGACAGGAGGATATGGCACGCGCCTGTTGAAAGCCTTTGCTTCATGGGGAACTGAAGAGTTATGAATGACTGTTCTGTTTTTATTAGCGTATCTCTAGCGCTGTCTTTCTCTCTCTTTTTTTCTCTCTGTCTCACACCCTATCAATTTCGCTGTCTCGTCCTGTCTCTTTTGCTCTGTTCTCTTGTTCTGCTCCCTTGTTCTGTTCTCTCGTTCAGCCTTTCTCGCTCTGTTCTCTCCGTCTAAATGTCTCAATATCTTCTCGCTTTTTTCTCGTTCGTTCTGCTCTCGCTCGCTCTGTTTTCTCTCGCTCTGTTCTCTAGTTCTGGTCTTTCATTATTCCTTTCTAACTTTGTTCTCTGACCGTGTTATCTCTACCTTTGTTCTCTTCGCTTGTTTTATGGCTCATTCTCTTTCACTTTGTTTTCTCTTTTTGTTTTCGATGGTTGTGTTCTCTCTAATTTTGTTCTCTCCCTTTGTTCTATGGCTCTATTCTCTGTTTGTCTACTGTCTCTTGTGAGGTAGTTTACGAGTTAAGAGATAGTTAATTAACGAAGAGATTGTTCATAATCAAAGAGAGGTAACCAGATTTACAGAAATTATTAATATGTGAGCTGTCGTACATTAAAGAGCAACGGGTATTTTAATAATTAAGGGGGCATATACACCCAGAAAAAGACAAAAAAGGTTATTTTTGATTTTCATATAATAATTGTGTTGTAAATATTTATAAGCCTTTTTACTTTGATATTCTTTTTGAATTATATGTTTATCTGTAATAGTTTATGAGTTATCAATGTTCAAAGTGAATCAGATAAGTGTTTTAACATTTTAAAAACTAAAGTTTAACGAAAACAGGGCTTGCGATTCACAATTCCGGTGATATTTTCTACAATTTTAAAGCTATAGCCTTCAAATGTTGCACACTTATAGCCCATGTTATCCTTTATGGCATGAACCTCCACTTTTTTCTTACATGGTATAGAAACAGAGATATTGTTATACTAAGTTCTAAATTTGTGCTATTTAAAAGAGTCATATTGCAAGAGCCATATCTACAAAGCTCATTGGGGTAGACATTTTTGGGTGGTTCACGCCATAGGTAGGGATGTTATGCACATCATCTGCTGGTTTGGCATTCTTTGCACCTTTTATGTGAGTGAAATTCATTCCCAGGTGCACTGGGGGTTTTCCTTTCATTTTTTTTTCATCACTTCATGTTAATTAATTATTTTCACATAAAACATTAAAATTTATAAAGTAAACTTTGTTCATCATAAAATATAATATCTCTTGTAACATGTGGCCAAATTTTATGTCAACAAGTTCGTTAGTTATTTTTCTGTTAATTTTTTTAAAAGATAACCCATTTTTGGGTGGTTGTGTTAAGAGAGACACCACTGCTGGTCACATGGTACAGGTTCTAGTGGGTTCGAGGAGCCTGTCTATAAATAAGGGCAAACCACGCGCTTCTTTTTCTTATGCACCATGTAATTTAGTGAGACGACAGCACAGATGTGCTCGTGAAACTTTCTGGACTTTGTTATAGTCGGTGATCTGCGGTTAGCTAGACGTACAAGTCCCTTAGTGAGACAGAAGATGCTTGTCAAATGGGCATCGATGTGTAATCAACGTTTGTGATTAGCATTCAAGACAGGACTTTGGTATGTAGAGTGTAATAGTAAAATGTGTAACCATGCGGAGAAGTGTAACTTACGTCGTGGATAGATAAGGCCACGTGCTGTGAGCGAGTGACATTCGATAGCAAGACATTTTCTAAGAGTCGATATAGAGACAGCGTAATCAGGTCAAATTAATGCTCTATTATAAATCGCTTTGTTCTTTCCTTGTGCCACACTCTATCTGTTTCCTCGCTCTATTACTTATATGTATTATTCTCAACAGATTTTTGTCAATACTTTGCAGATAGGAACGTTATATTGAGTCTTTAAATTGTCTGGGTTTATCACGGGTCCCATATGCAATAGTTGTGTGGGTGTCATGAGAATAACTTCAACCAATGATGCACTTTTTGGGGGTGAAATATTGGCAGTTCGTCCTTTCACAATTTCATTCACAACCAGGCGAGATCGCCGCTTGGATGGTACTAAGTTCAGTTCCCGTAAAGTCAATCACTTATATTTTCTTTTATGTTGTCTGGTGTCATCCTTTATGTCCAATACGTGCCTGTTAATTACTGTTATTTATTTACTTATTTATTTACTAGTCACAGTACTCAGGTTTCCTTCATTATTTATTTACCGGATGAGCATAGTAAAGCGTATATTCCTATACCTCACATTTGTCCTGTCATTCCTGACGGAGCGTAGAATCTATGTAAAAATCTTGCTTTGTTCTACATTCTCTATTACTTTATTCACTTGTGTCAGGATATCCTCAATACGTTCCCAATCCTGGTTTAAGAAGGTGAACATGTCAAGCTAGTCTGTCACTTACAACAGGCCTTAATGCTAATGCCAGCTAAAGTGTCATATATGTCACGTCGGCAAAGTGGCTTAGTGCGTTCCCCTCATTATAAAAGGTTGCACATCTCAGGAGGTTTGTTGCTCTGGTACTTTACAGCAAAGGTTTGCAACCCTTTTAAGTTAGAGACATATTTCCTGCACGTCTTTGAGAATATTTTATGGTCCCTCCACAACACAGCTATGAAAACCTCTGATCTTTGGCAAAGAGGCAAACATTTTATTTTAAATTGTTTTTGATGTATTTGCCTTCTTGTTGCAAGACACTATTTTTGTCAACCTAAACAATAGTCATTCGGTTATATCTGAACGCAAGTGCCTTTTACACACACACACACAAAAACTCAACTATAGTGCAGCTGATAAACATTGAGCCCTGAAAAGGACTGTTGGTATACGTCAACTTGCATTACGAAGCCGTGAAAAGAGCTAGCCCTGAAAAGGACTATAATCTATGAACTAGCATTGTGTAGCCGTGAAAATAGCTAGCCCTGAAAAGGACTTTAATCTATGAACTTGCATTGTGAAGCCCTGAAAAGAGCTAGCCCTGAAAAGAACAATAATCTATGAACTAGCATTGTGTTGCCGTGAAAAGAGCTAGCCATGAAAAGGACTTTAATCTATGAACTAGCATTGTGAAGCCCTGAAAAGAGCTAGCCCTGAAAAGAACAATAATCTATGAACTAGCTTTATGAAGCCATGAAAAGAGTTAGCCCTGAAAAGGACTATAATCTATGAACTAGCATTGTTAAGGCGTGAAAAGAGCTAGCCCTGGAAAGGACTATAATCTATGAACTAGCATTGTGAAGCCGTGAAAAGAGCTAGCCCTGAAAAGGACTATAATATATGAACTAGCATTGTGAAGCCCTGAAAAGAGCTAGCCCTGAAAAGGACTACTAGTGTCTATCATCTATCAGTAAATAAATAATACACAAAGGTATGTTTCATGCACTGGTGAGAAATAAAGATGTAGAAGACTAGACAATAGAAAAAAACAACAAAAGTGATGGGCTTACCAGGAATCGAGCACAGGACCTTCCGAACGACACCACCGCCTAGCCACGGGAGCGAATTGTTACTATTCTATCTGCGAGCTAGGCACCACAAAAATAGTGCTTCGCAGACAAAGGTCTAGCACCAGCAAATCCACGTAACCCGGATAAGTACCTAAGTACGACCCAGATTAGTTATAGACGCAATCACTTCTGCAGTTTTCCTATTGACAGTGTGGGCCAGATTACACATGACAAAGACCTTAATACTGTGTCTAGTAAATGAAAGAAGACTGAGATTAGTAGTAAAGGGCAGAGGGTAGGTTTGGTATTGTATAAACGTGTAAACAGGATAGGTTTGTGTCGTAGATTTTCGATAGGGGAATTAAGATTTGGGTTGGTCCCTTCTGAATAGATTAGAATAAGTGATATTCACAGTGAGAAGTGGTAATAGCAATAGATTTCCACGAGTGAGATGGTAGAAATGTGATAGAGGCTGTCTCTGAAATCAAGAAATCTTCTCTCTCTTTCACCTATCTTCTACGACAGATTTAGATTGAGTCAGACAGTCTACACACATATATATGAAATATATATATATCCACTCACATACATACACACATAAGACGACAGTTAGACGTACAGACGTGGGAAAAACTATGACAATGAGAATATGAAGAGTTTGGGAAAACGAACTGACCGACACGCTGGAATAAATTTTATGAGTAGTTTATTTATCAAGACTAAACTTCTCTCACAACATATCAAATCACATCAAGCATATACAAAAAATCATAAACAAAAAAAATCAAGACATGCTACAAGAAGGATAGACACGTTGGTATGATCCTTCCCTCGAGGTATAGCTCACAGTCCCGTTAGAAGAAAGTGATAGCCCAAAGAGTCACAGATACATATGATTTAGTCTAAAATTCTTCCCCTTTAAGGTATGAACAGACTGGATACTCTGATTTATATATATATATATATATATATATATATATATATATATATAGTTAGCAATACCTTGCATAAAGAAATGTTATGCATATATAAGACAGCATATAAAAAATGAATGGGTATCAAATTACCACCATAAAGGGATCGCTCAGTCCTGCATTCACTCTATTCATTCAACTGTGATCACGTGCATTTTTTTGTTATACTCACAGCTTTGGTAGCCACTTCGGGAACAAAAAAAACAATATTTTTAGGACTTGCCCATACAGAATCTTCAATGGTAATCTTGGCCAAGAAAACCCCAGGTCCAAAAAGACGGGTTGAATTCACTACTTCCGGGACCGTTCTCTTGGGAATACTATTGTTTTGGATGTCTGTTTAAGTCACATAAAATTGTCCAGGCACGAGCGTTTATAGCGAGCACAGTGTCAACATCTTAGATTTCAAACGAATGAGGAATGTCAGGTCGGCACCTTCTCTCAGTATAGGAATTTAGTTGGTCACACCACCACTTGTCAACAGTGTCGGGAAAGTTACTGATTGAAATATGTTACTTGCCACAAAGGCTGGAAAATGACTAGAGTTTTCTCAGGAAGAATCAAATCAGGCTCGATGACCCGTTACTTTTTTAAAATCTTAAAGTTCTTGTAAAAGTTATACATCAAATCTTTAAGGTAAGAATGTTGGTTGTTTTCTTCACAGATTTATCTCTTTACTCAAACGCTGGCAAAGTTTGGGAATCACAGTTTCACTGTTTGCCAAGTACTATATAAGGCCCTGTGCACTTGGGTACCCTCTACACCTCGTTTGGAAAGAACACATATCATAAATAACATATACATACATATACTATAACTGATAATTTAAACTGCAAGCGTAGCTTGTCTTATAGTTTAACACTTCCCGTGGAATAAGTTATATTTAAAAATCAAACATCCTGAATTAGGAATACCTACGCATTCCGTCAATACTCAAGATGTAGCAGTCATTTAATAAGTTAGTTTTAAAATATTCTCGACTGCGTATTAGCAGTTAAATTAAATCCATTATGGCTACATGATTTTAAGCTAGAAATTATAATTTATTCCGCTTTCCACTGTAACTCGTCGACTAGAGAATATAACAGACTTAATAATTTAACTCTCTGCACAAATCTAACTAGCAAAATGAAATAAGCGATTTAACACTTTAACACTCACAAAATACTAGATAAATAATATAAGATTTACCTCAACACAGAACTACTAAGAACTTAAACCACTACGATCATACTAAATGACATCTCTATTAACAGAGATTCTAGAAATCGAACGAAGGCTTGTTCTAGTCTTGACTGCGAAGTTACTGAGTGAAAATGAAATCTAACTCCCTCCAGTATATATGAAACACCAGACCAAGATGTACACTATTTCCATAAACTACGCAATAGCCTCCCCTTCTCTTAACACCTCCTGTCTTCGCACCTCACGCCAAAATGACCATTCTGAGCGAATGCGTGATGGCGCCTTCTCCACCCTGACACTGAGAATCTACCGAGGAAACTACGTGTCATATGCAAAATACCAGACAAATGTCTGATACTGCGCCCGGGCAGATGTCGGGATTCACGCCTCACCTCAGCGCTCACCGAGAAACTACGTTTTGACAAGTGAGAATGCAGACGATATGTCGGCCCTATGTCTGAGATAGCCAAAATATTCACAGTTATTTCATCAATCTGCAGCGATTGACCGAATGCATTCTCACGCTAAATCGTCTGGTGCGAGGGACTGACACGTTAAGTAAAAAGTTACTAGTTTAATCAGCAATGAAATGCGTTTCTAAATGAGAAACGAAACTGGCGAAAGTGAGAATGGGAAAAAGAAAGGAAAATTCAATGATCATTCTCAGGTATGGTAAAATTTATAAAACAGTAAAACGCTGTAAACAAACAAGGAATCAAGGCAAAAAACCGAGCGATAACAGGTAAATAAATAAATAATACACAAAGGTATGTTTCAGGCGCTCATGAGAAATAAAGAAATAGAAGACTAGACAACAAAAAAATAACAGAAGTTATGGGCTTACATGGAATCGAACCTAGGACCTTCCTAACGACACCACCGCCCAGTAAAATATAATAAAACAGTTTAAGTGTGGTTTGGTGACGCACTAACCTTAATAGATTCTCACACTTAGGTTACTATTGTATCACTTTCCAGGCCTCTTTGGTCTTACTGATCAACAAAGAGACAACTATCAATATCTTGATCGGGCGGGACGGGTGATCCTGTTCCGTGTGGGGGCAGGACACGACAGACTGAACAGTCGCTTATGCGGGCTGAGATTGGTCCCATCACCCCTATGTACGTGTGGACAGGCAGCACAGACAGCCGAACACGTCCTGCAGGACTGCCACATGCTTGGTCAATTGCGAACTGAACATTGGCCCACAGAGACGCACATCCACACAGAGCTGTTTGGGAGTCTTGAAGAACTTTCAACCACAGCAACATACATCCAGAAAACCGGACTTCTTGTGTAGACATTTCTAAACAACAGCGAACGAGAAGAAGAAGAAGAAGACTGACCAAGTTATGGTTGTCTCATTGACCAGGTTATTGTATTGTCGTCACCTAATTTCAGCCCATTAGAACAGTTTGCCCTTAAATTTAACATTGAACAAGGTGATATACGCCATGTCCTAATTATGTGTACAAACTGGGATACTCTGAACACTTCAACCACAAATATTATTGTTCTTATTGTGTATCTAGGGTTGCTGAGCTTTTTGCTCTTCTGAGGCCAATACTAAGTTGAAGACTCCTTGGTATTATCTACACCAGGCATGCACAACATACGGCCCGCGACAGGTTTTGGAAACAAATGTATAATTTTGTTTATTAATTGTATAATTATGTGAAAACCCCGTGTAGTTCCTTAATTAAATTATCATTACGGAATTGATTGCAACGTACAGCCTTGCAATATCAAAACAGTGTAATACTAGTATTCGGTAACAATCGTTTTGAACACGTTCATTACCTACATGCAATGAACGATAGAAAGTATAAGACAGAGAGAGTGAGACAGCAGGCGACAGAGACTAAAAACACGTGTGTATACTTTCCAAAGACAAAATACTCTGCTTGTGTGTCGCGAAACATTAACTATTCCAAAAGAATACAATCTTCGGCGACACTTTAAAACAAAACCATCCTATTCTAACTAAATTGGACCCAAAATAAATAAAAAATTAAAACATCGTTTATCGGAAAAACGTAGTGGATTACAGCAGATTTTTAAGAAAGTGAACACAGAGAATGAGACGGTTACTAAAGTTAGCCTTCAAATTTCTCATGAAATTACTGTGGCAGGGAAATGCTCCACAGAAGATGAATTTTATTTTCAAGTATATGTTGATTGCTGTATCAGAATTATGTCCAGAAAAGAGGAGAATATTTGAGAGCAACAGTTTCTCACGCATGACAGTATAGAGAAGACTAGCTGACAATTCTACCAATCTAAGTGACCAGATGAATCAGCAATTGGTACAGACAGATACCTTCACATACCTAGGAAGCATAGTAACACCAGACGGCGGGGCAGGCAAAGACATCAACATGAGAATGAATAAGGCAAGAACAACCTTCTTTAGCCTAAACAACATCTGGAAGTCCTCCCAATACAGCACAAGCACAAAATTAAGATTATATCAGAGCTGTGTGTTTTCTGTGCTTCTCTATGGTGCGGAATGCTGGAGAGTTACAGAGAAGGAAATGTCGAAATTGTCCTCTTTTCACACAACATGCCTAAGAAAAATTCACCGAATCTTTTGGCCAAATACCATCACTAACCAAGATCTGCTTACTCGTAGCAAGCAAGAGGACATGCACACAATCATAGCTGGCAGACGCTGGAGCTGGGTTGGTCATGTCCTCAGAAGAGACCCCGATGCCATCACAAGAACAGCTATGCTTTGGACCCCTGAAGGAAAACGAAAGAGAGGCCGACCAAAAACAACCTGGCGGAGGACTGTGGAGGCTGAGATGCAAAGAATGAACCAGAGTTGGGGCACTGTACGAAGGATGGCCACCGACCGTCCAAAGTGGAATCAATTTGTTGTTGCCCTACAAGACGCCACTAGGCGTGATGGCCACTGACTGCTTTGACGGTCGGCGGCTAAGGATCAAAGAAGAAGAAGTGACCAGTTAAAGCAGAGAGTGAGTGAATTCTGCTACTATTCTTTAGCTATGGATGAAAATGCCGATTTAAAAGACACCGCCCAACTTCTTATTTTTGTAAGAGGCATTGAGAAGAACTTTCAAATTACTGAAGAACTTGTTAGTATGTGCTCTATGACAGGTCGCCCAGCTAGAAAATAAATCTGTGATCTAAAGGGGCTCTCCAAGTTTGCAGAGCTAACATACTGTGCTCTGGTTTAGGGGCCTCCCAAGGAATTCTCACGTCCTACACAGAGCCCCTTCTCAGCTTCCCCTACATATCATGGGCCCATAGTGTGATCATTCACCATGCAGCCAACCAGGTAAAAATGCAGAGTTATGTCTGAGGTTCTTTTATCTTATTGATGGTTTCTGTTGTTATCCATGCTTTTTGTTTTCGTTCCTTTTTCCCCAGTATTTCTTCACATGTCTCATTCCATACAGTTTTGATTTGCCGATAAGACATAAGAAAAAAAAACAAGAAAGCAGATTTAAACACAAGCAAAACCAGATGTTCCAAAGCCAAGGCTCAAGAAGTGTATACAGAAGCAAACAAAGAAGTAAAAAGAAGTATCAAAAGAGACGAGGAAGTATATTGAGGAGTTGGCAAGAGAGGCAGAAGATGCTGCAGCCAAAGGAAATATGAGTGAACTGTATAACAGCACAAAGAAGCTAAGAGGGAAA
This sequence comes from Oreohelix idahoensis, assembly GCA_024509875.1. Lineage (NCBI taxonomy): Eukaryota > Metazoa > Mollusca > Gastropoda > Stylommatophora > Oreohelicidae > Oreohelix > Oreohelix idahoensis. The sequence goes on from JAMPIV010004900.1 coordinate 106,101, forward strand.
TACAAGCAAACAAGTTGCCTCATAAAAGACAAGAATGGAAAACTGCTCAGCAATATACAAGAGCAAATGAAGAGGTGGATGGAATATTTTGAGGAACCTCTCAATAGACCAACTCCACAAAACCCCCCAGACATCCAGCCAGCAGATGAAGAGATACAAATTAACTGTGAAAAACCAACGAAGGAAGAAATAAAGAAAGCCATAAAGCTTCTAAGAGATGGAAAAGCGGCTGGACCAGATGGCATTCCAGCAGAGACGTCAAAGCAGATATAGACACGTCTACAGAGATGTTATATAAATTACTTGGTAAAGGCTGGGAAAAGGAAGAGATGCCAGCAGAATGGAAGGAAATTTACAAGAGTGCTCAAATTATAGAGGAATAATGTTACTATCAGTGCCCGGAAAAGTATTAAACCGGATTATCCTCGAGAGATTAAAAGAGTCCATAGATAAGGAACTGAGAGATGAACAAGCAGGTTTTCGATAAAACAGATCCTGTACAGACCAGATAGCCACTTTGAGAATAATAGTTGAACAAAGTCTGGAATGGAATTCAGAACTATACATTGGATTTGTGGACTATGAAAAGGCATTTGACAGCGTAGACAGAGAATCACTTTGGAAATTGATGAGGCATTAAGCTGTTCCCCTCAAGATCATTAATTTAATAAAGAAAACATATGAAGACGTGACATGCAGAGTTCTTCATGAAGGAAAGCTTACAGAACCGTTTGGGATAAGAATGGGAGTGCGACAGGGATGCCTCTTGTCTCCATTTCTTTTCTTACTAGCAATAGACTGGGTTATGAGAACATCGACAACACACAACAGAAATGAAATCCAGTGGTCTCTGACTAAGCAGTTGGGTGATCTGGATTTTGCTGATGACTTGGCGCTTCTGTCCCATAACGGTAATCAGATGCAGGACAGATTGAAAACACTCGATTAGAGGTCACAGCAATTGGGTCTACAAATACACAGGGAAAAGACAAAAATAATGAGAATAAATGCAGGTAATGATAACAGGGTTGAACTTGAAGAAACACCACTACAAGATGTAGAATCGTACACATATCTTGGCAGCAATATAGACAATGTTGGAGGGGCAGAGAGTGATATCAAAATAAGAATACAAAAAGCAAGAGGAGCTTTCGTTTTATTGGAAAATTATATGGAGATCAAGAGAAATCGGATCCAACACGAAAATAAGAATCTTCAACTCAAATGTGAAGTCAGTACTATTATATGGCTCTGAAACATGGTGAACAACAAAGACAACAACCAAACAGCTACAGAATTTCATAAATGGGTGCTTGCGTAGAATAGAAGTATTAAAATGGTATGACAAGGTTACCAACGTAGAACTGATGACAAGAACCAGACAAGTGCCAGTGGAACAAGAGATGAGAAGAATACGATGGCGATGGATAGGACACACACTGAGGAAACCTGTTAATAGCATTACAAGGCAGTCCTTGTTCTGGAACCACCAGTGCAAGAGAGGCAGAGGTAGACCAAGAAGCACATGGAGAAGAGAGCTGGAAACAGAGGTGAAAATGATGAGGAGAACGTGGAAAGATCTTGAGATGATGGCACGTGACAGGAGGACTTGGCATGTCTTTGTTGAAGACCTATGCTCCTTTGGGAGTAGAGGGTTATGAAGAAGAGAAGAATGTCTGAGGTTCAAGTGTCTCCTTTAAGTTTAGTGTGCAATCCTGGTTCTCAGTATGTTTCACATCAGGGGGAATCCCTGGAAGTGTGTAAATGATTTCAAGAGTCGATGAGGGTGTAATTAGTCTCACAGTCACAGACAAAGGTTCACATCGACAGCTGTATACTACAACATTGTGCTTAGTTGGTGGTCATATAAGGATGGCTCCAGTTATGCCTCCATGCATAACCACATATGTATAAGCTGTTTAGAGATCCGATCGGGTAAGCAGTTAGAGCAGTTACTTGTCACGGCAAACTTACCGGGTTCCAGGAACGAAACCTGGTAGTGTCACACTCGTGTACCCAGCTGTAAATTGGTACCTGCATCTGCTCTTGAGTTCGGGGAGCCAAAGACAGCAAGGTAGCGAACTGGTCACCCATATCTCCTAAAGCTGTTCCAAGTATTGTGAAGTCTCGGATACTCCACTCCTCTACGGATGTCTCTGCTAAGGGACTAACTTTACTTTATTACTTCAGGTGCAAGTTATTTCAGCCTCGCGAATTGCATAGCTGGTATTATTTTTATGTATGTGTCATGTGTCTCACTGCGGCCTGGCTTTCTTTCCATACTGCTTTTGTCCGTTTGTCCCGGACGAAGACCTTATTATCGCCATGTATGTAATTGTATTTCTATTTGTCAGTTGTGCTATAGTAAGACGTACTACACTTTCTTTTCTTGTTTGGTTTAACTCACCGTATACTTTGAATGTAACGCTGATCTCTCGCGGCAAGGGTGTCAGCTTCGATTCGTGGTATCGATACGCTCTCCAATATACCCAGCTGTAAATGGGTACCTGACTTTGCTATTGAGTTAAGGAAGGAAAAGGCAGTGAGGAAGGGATCTGGTCGCCCCCACCTCTCGTTGCTGGAATTAGTATAGTGAAGTCTCTAAAAACTTTACTTCACTACGGCAGTACTACCTTTATACATTAAGTGCAGTAAATGTTTTAAAAATCATTTTAATAAACTATTTTATATTACCCGCAGTGTCACAAAATTATCTTTAAAAGCCTTTAACGCGCTAATGCAACACGGAACGGAAGAAGCACTTTAAAAAAAATAATTTATTAAAATAAAATTTCTTTGGTCCCTTCTGGTACGGTAGTCATAACATTAAGGCAACCCGCACTTTTATAGAAGACAGACGAAGAAAGAAAAAAATAAATGTATCGTCTGAGACCAGTCTTATGACATTATCCACCTGGAGGCTCGCTCTCAATCAAGTAATAGTGTATCGTATTTCAAAGCGCCGTTCAATTTTCCACTGATAAAAGCATCAAATCCCAACACACATCAACTGGAGATACGCCATTCTGACCTGAACTGATATCTGCGCGCAGTCAGAATGTGTGCGTGTAAGCAAACGCAATTTTATTAGCGGCAACATCTAAAAACAGCTTTATGAGCTCTAGAATTGCTTTGTTGTTCTTCATTGTTGCCAGCGAAAATTAGAGCAAACTAACTGCACGTTATATGTTGATTGGTCCTAGATCTTGCGCGATGGTTTCCATCGTAATTCAGTGCGTATTAATTTCTGGTTTTATTCAGCACTTTCTAACATCAATGCTTTGAATACTTTTTGAGTATTTGCGTGTGACGTTCATTCAAGTACCGTGCCTTGTGGGAAGGTGATCATGTCTCTCCACAACTTCCTGTCTCCAGTACAATTTATCAATTCTGTTATCGACTTCTTCCCATGCCACGATGTCAAACTGTCCAATATCTGCTCTCTTTGTCTTCCCCTATCTCTTTTTCCTTCAATCTTACCTGTTGTTACGATATATTCTAGCTTACCTGTTGTTACGATATATTCTAGCTTACCTGTTGTTACAATATATTCTAGCTTACCTGTTGTTACGATATATTCCAGCTTTCCTCTTCTCATAACTTGCCCCAAAAAAGTGGATTGCATCTTTCTAACTTGTGAAATAATTTCCTTTGCGCACTGGCCACTTTCAGGACATCGTCAATGTTATTAGATCTAAAGGTCTTTTATATTTCGACATGCGCCCTAATATAACCGACTAGGCTGAATGAGACGCGCCTCGCCAAAACGAGGCAAAATTTTATTTTAAAAAAAGAACATCGTTATTACTCTTTTCCCTACTTGTTTACTAATTATCCATGACTCACTCCCATATGTCAGGATTAGCTCTATGTAACACTTAAGAACTCTCTTTCTTACTTCCATTAACAAAGAATTGTTGCATACAAAACTCTTCATTTTATAGAATGTTGTTTTTGCCTGAGCTAATCTGCTCTTCACTTCTGAAGTGTATTTTCCATCCGTTGTTATCTGACATAATACAACAAATTTAAGCTTATATCGATCCTCTGTTGAAATACTATATGCTTTAGTCGGGGACCCAAGGCAGAATCGAGAATTCATTCATTCATAACACCTCAGACGTAACACAAAATAGTCGACGATAGGTCAATTATTATTATTTTACTTTTACAACTTTTTAAATAGAACATTCGAGGTACAGAGACTAGAACTCGATTTCTGCTTCAACTCAATCAGAGCTAGACCGCGCAAGACAGGCACATATTACCTGACATGTCCATGTGGGAGGGTAAACATAAGTAGAACATGTCCATCAGGACTGTCGGCTTCACCAGAGGAGAGTATTTAGAAGTGTGGCCTTCACTAACCATTTGAGCGAGAAACTGTGTGAAGACGGGAGAGGCTTGGGATAGTTCATGAGAGCGATACATGTCTTCATATGAGAGTTTCTGAAAAGAAAAAAAAAGTTGACGATCTAGATTTTGCCGACTACCTGGCTCTTCTGTCCCATGACCGTAATAAATACGAGACAAAAGCTACTACTTACTAAGTCGTTCATCTTCTACCCTGGGATGCAGAGGTTTGGTAGAGAGAGCGACCTACTATCATATCGGCTGTCTTCCTCCTGGCCTGGTTCTAATATAGTCTCCTCGGTCCTTTATAGATTGTCTAACGTCGTCCTCCCAGCGAACTCTGGGTCGTCCTGGAGATCTGGATCCCTGGCACGTGGTTTCCCATATTTGTCGTGGTAGCCGATCTTCTCCATTCTGCCGACATTGGCCAAAACATCGTAATTGGGACTGTTCTACTCGGGTGCCCACAGAAATTATCATCTACAAATGCACCGGGAAAAGACAAAGTTTAGGAAGATAAGCAAATAAGAAGAAGATCGTGCTTCAAGAAACAACGCTGCAAGATGTAGATTCATACATTTATCTTGGCGACAGTATATACGAAATTAGAGGAACAGACAGTGGTATCTAAATAAGAAAACAAAAGACAAGAAAAGTTTTCATTGCATTAGGAAATATAAGGACATCAACATAAATAAAGCTCAGAACAAATATCAGAATCTTCAACTTGAATGTCAACATCAGCCCAATGTTTTCGTCGTAAAGCAAGAAGAACATCAAATAGAACAACTGAGAATTTAGACTATAATAAATGAGTGCTTGCTGTCGTAAAAATTAACAGTGATACAACGTCAAAATATCTCAAATGATACAACGTAGGGATAAAAAACCAATGCGTAAGCTGCTGGAATACATGATCGCCCGCGCCGCGGGTCATCAGGTGTTAGACTTGAAGGCAAAACGGAACGAGGATCAAAAGACAAAAATCTGACTGAACGCGTACTTGAACTAGCGAGGTTAATGGACGCAAATTGGTGGGGCAAGGAGGAAAAGTCACGTCCCCCCCCCCCCCCCCAAGTTGACATAAAGTAAGGAATTCGACAGAAGGGACCTTGGATATGATACGCCACAGTCATTTATTGGACGCTTTTGCGATACCAAGCCTTTTATTTGAATTCAGCGGCTAAACTCAGATGCTTGAAATATTACAAAATTCAAAAAGTAACTTTTTCTTAATATTAATGTTAGGAATATAAAAATTAGCTGGCCGGATGGCCCATTCTGAGCAGTGAAATAATATGCTTTTAATTATACAGACGGATAGATAATAATGAAGACATTGACAAAAGACTGTGTTGTTCACAACAGCGAAAGACTGCATTGAATCAAACATCTCACTATTTGCACAAAAATCGCGACCTTGAAGACTCAAGTGTCCAAATCTAGTTAGAATGAAAGAGAAGGGGAATTGGTGGAAGCTGTGGCTAAAAATAACTTTTCAGGCAAAATTATAGAGGGGATGAATAGGTTGGTTCAAAAAAACAAGTACGTTTTTGTGAAAACGCAAGTAGAGACGGACAGACTAACAGATAAAAATCCATACTTGACTGAAGCATGACTGAAATGACTTTAGTGTAGGAAATTTGAATTGAAAAACACAAGGCAGTGATTGGCCACAGACAATCATATTATCGGCGCTCAGACGCGCATTTGGGGCCATTCCTCAATAGTTGTCCAGTGATAGACACAGTAAATTTCAAGTGTGGTGATTTCCAAATGAAATAAATTGAAATAAGTTCAGGGACGCCATACTATAGCCAGCAGCTCAGCTGAGTTTTGCTAGCATTTCTGTGTTCTTTATTCATAATCTGGTAAGATTGAAATTATTTCTTTGTATATTTTGAATATTGTTTAATGTTTCGAGTGATTTGATACTGCCATATCGAAATCTAGCCTTACAAACAAGTAAGGATTAGGAAGGACAGATCAAAGGTTGAGATCAATGAAACATATTACCTATACTATTTTAGGGGAGGAAACTAATAAACATATTTCAGAATCTGTAGTCTGGGAGGACCTATCTGATGTGAAACCACCATGGTAAAATGTGCTGTATGGTCAGAGAGATCTGACCTGTCTATATGGTGTTGTTGTTGTGTAGTGTTGTGTCCAGACATGGTTAGAGAATGGACTTTTGACACATAGCCAATACTTTGATTGCAGAGCTGTGAGTTTCAGTTGTCACCAAGGCGGTGTAAACTAAGTTGGTGATTTTACCAGAGTGGATCCGTGCAGTAACGTTGTGTCAGAGCAGACTATTATTGCCCCCAAGCACGGAGAGGTGGGGCCACCAGATCTCAGCACCAGAGCTACATCTTCAAAGTTGAGTGAGCCTCTGGTCTGCTGGAAATTCACCAACTCCATTTAGTTACTAACAATCCCATAAAATTCCTGCCATTTCTGGACAAGGTGTAGTCAATATAGACTGGAGTGATGAGGCCACCCCAACAGCACAACCATTAACTATCCTCCCAATTAGATGACTAGTATAAACATTAATAAAACTAAATAGTCTAGACTTACATATGTACACTCTTGCATTTATTATGTAATATTCCATGCATTTCTTTCATAATTTCTAAATCTTTTATAAGTTCTGGTCAAAATAAAACTTGATCCAGAACAAAATAAATGTAAAAAAATTTCTATCAAAAATTTTACACACTTGAGTTAGTTCAGTGTATTATAACATTTGTTAATATTATTAGACTTAGTAAATATCTGTGTGTGTGTCTATAAACTATCACACCACATTACATATCATTACCCTAGACATTTAACGTAGCCACATTCATTAGAAAAAAAAAAAAAAAAAGATAAGTGTGAGGTCGTAGTGGTAGCGAGAAGGGCCTTCTGACAACTCTCCGTTACATTTTATCTCAGGAGCCTTCACAGCTGACCTCATGCATCACACGCAGTACCATCACCACCATACAATACCATCAAACCCACTACACTTGCGTAGAACAGAATGATTGAAATGGTACAACTAGGAGACCAACCACGAATACATGGCATGGATGTGAGAATAGCTACCTAGAAATATCTGTAAAATAGAACCTGCATACACTTTGCTTTCATGACAAGATTTGATCTTCCTCGCGCAAGTGTCAAAAATGTCAATGTGCCCTTGATCCACTGTCGGTGGAAGGTGTGCAGTGGTTATTACTCACTAACGGGTCTCCAGGAAGTTCACAATTTAACTCGCCACAAGCGACCATCATCGAGTTTGCGTCGAACTATTATAGCAGTGGTCTTCAAGCTGTTATGAAAAAGAGCCCAGTTTGTCAATATTTGTACATACCCAAAATGAGTACCGCCCACCTACATAAATTTCTAAGTTGTGGTAATCATTAATTTTAAAAAATTAATAATATCAATTCAAGTCTCCTATAAATATGATCAATTTAAAAAAAATGATCAAATAAATGGTTAGACCAGTTATCTGGACATGCAGCAGGGAGAGAACAATGTAATTATTTCTGTCATGGTTAGACCAGTTATCTGGACACGCAGCAGGGAGACAACAATGTAATTATTTCTGTCATGGTTAGACCAGTTATCTGGACATGCAGCAGGGAGAGAACAATGTAATTATTTCTGTCATGGTTAGACCAGTTATCTGGACATGCAGCAGGGAGACAACAATGTAATTATTTCTGTCATGGTTAGACCAATTATCTGGACACGCAGTAGGGAGACAACAATGTAATTATTTCTGTCATGGTTAGACCAGTTATCTGGACATGCAGCAGAGAGAGAACAATGTAATTATTTCTGTCATGGTTAGACCAGTTATCTGGACACGCAGCAGGGAGACAACATATGTAATTATTTCTGTCATGGTTAGACCAGTTATCTGGACACGCAGCAGGGAGACAACATATGTAATTATTTCTGTCATGGTTAGACCAGTTATCGGGACACGCAGTAGGGAGACAACAATGTAATTATTTCTGTCATGGTTAGACCAGTTATCTGGACACGCAGTAGGGAGACAACAATGTAATTATTTCTGTCATGGTTAGACCAGTTATCTGGACACGCAGCAGAGAGAGAACAATGGAGTTATTTCTGTCATGGTTAGACCAGTTATCTGGACATGCAGCAGGGAGAGAACAATGTAATTATTTATGTCATGGTTAGACCAGTTATCTGGACACGCAACAGAGAGATAACAATGTAATTATTTATGTTATGGTTAGACCAGTTATCTGGACATGCAGCAGGGAGAGAACAATGTAATTATTTCTGTCATGGTTAGACCAGTTATCTAGACATGCAGCAGAGAGAGAACCATGTAATTATTTCTGTCATGGTTAGACCAGTTATTTGATCGTTGTAAAATATTTTACGTCTTTCATGGAATGGCATTGAGCTGATGGCATGGGACAGGGGACTTGTAGACATGTTTTCATGTTGTTGAAGGACTTTAATTTATTCCGGGGGGAGGGTGATGAGGATTGGTTTCTCATTATCTGTATATCTCTTTAATGTGACACTTGTCAGTAATGCCCTGTTTATTGTGGTCTCATTATCACGTTGTAATGCTTACAGGGTCAGGCAAAGATAAACTTTTATGTTATGGTCAAAATGGCAGACATTGATATCGCTGGGTAGCTCAGCTGACGGGCCGTGGAACAAGAGGCCGGAGTTCCAGCCCCTGTCACGGCATTATTTTTTTTTTTTTACATTTTGTTTTACTATTTATCTATGTTTGGATTTTATTGGATAAAACTAGCGATAATCTCTTCTCTGAAATAACCCCTATGTCTTTCATTTTTGTAGCGCTCATCAAATATACCAAAACTTGCAGTAGTGACAATATAATCCAGGTTGAAGATCATTGCATGAGGCCAACGTCTCAGATCTGCAGCCAGTCATATAGCTCTTTGATCTACTTTTGGCTTGGCAATCAGGTCATCACAAAACATTTTCTGGAACTGACTGATTGTGTCTGGATCATACTTAACAACAGGTTCAATGCAAACGCGCAAAAGGGCAGCAGCACTATAAACTCGATGAAAGCGTCGACAGTTGTACAAAAAATAGTCTATCAGGTTAAAAGTTAGTTGCTTATCCTTTACAGGACGTGGCAATCAACCGCAGCTTTTATTGGCTGTTTGTGATTTTTCTATCAGGTACAGCAACAAAATTAAAGATTGTCCCATAGCAGATACTTCCGCAGTGTAGTGAAGTGTTAGAGACTTCACTATACTAGGTCCAGCATCGAGTGGTAGGGTGACTAGGTCCCTTCCTCGCTGCCTGTTCCTTCCCTAACTCAAGTGCGGTACCCATTTACAGCTAGGTAAACTGGAGCGTGTCGATACTGTTTATCGAGCCCGTCACCTCTGCCGCGAGAGAACACCATTCTAACCACTCTGTCAATGAGACGCTCTAGCAACAAAATTAGAGGCAGAAAGTGCGGGAGATCAATTAAAGTCAATCAGAAATATGGAGATGACGCTTCATCTGATCTGGTCCTCTGATATTACTTTCTCTGTCATAGATTCTTTAATTATCCATCAACTCTCCAGTGAGAACATGCTTTCAACAAATCCACGCCAAAGTCCTTCTGTCTTGTGTCATCCGCTCAATGTCTTTCTATATGTTCTATAATAGTCCCCTTCAGTAATATTTGACTATGGGAAAGCCGACACTATAGGGTAAAGCTGGAGTGTCATCTCCAGGGCACGAGCTTGGACACAGTTATATGGAGATCAAGCTGTTGCCCATGCAGCCGGAAGGTCAAAAAGAACGGCAGTAACTGATACAGATTGGTACCAGTCACGTTGCAGGAGTTGCCAGAAGAATGTCGAATCAACATTTCACTGCCTTAAGGACTCTGACTTCGGATTTATCCACAGGGTTTACTTACAGCAAGCTAAAGATAGGAACTACCGGTAAGGGTAACTGTGGCATTGATAAAATTGCGGCTGAACTTCTGCTTATACGGCACAACGCACAGATGGCCGTCACCTGTCCCATTCGTGGAAAAGCTCTACGCAGATGCAAATAGCCTCAAATCTGACTACTGCTTTCTGTGAAAACATTCAAGTAGACTGAGAGTGTACGAAGAAGCAAACCTCCCTTTTCCTCTCTTGCCGTGGGGATTACAGATTGCTTAGCAATCCTACCGCCAGGTTTCCTCAATGTGTGTCCCACCCATCGCCAGCATCGTCCTGTCATCTCTGGTTTCCTTGGCGCGTGTCCGGTTCTTATCATCATTTCCACATTAGTGATCTTATCATATCATTTCAATCTTTCTGTGGTAGCACCATTTATGAAAGTCTATAACTTCCTGGTTGTTGTTTTTGTTGTTCTCTATGTTTCAGAGCTATATAATAACATAACACTGATTTAACATTATGTTTTTGTTGTTCTCTATGTTTCAAAGCTATATAATAACATAACACTGATTTAACATTATGTTTGTGTTGTTCTCTATGTTTCAGAGCTATATAATAACATAGCACTGATTTAACTTTATGTTTGTGTTGTTCTCTATGTTTCAGAGCTAGATAATAACATAACACTGATTTAACATTATGTTTGTGTTGTTCTCTATGTTTCAGAGCTAGATAATAACATAACACTGATTTAACATTATGTTTGTGTTGTTCTCTATGTTTCAGAGCTATATAATAACATAACACTGATTTAACATTATGTTTGTGTTGTTCTCTATGTTTCAGAGCTATATAATAACATAGCACTGATTTAACATTATGTTTGTGTTGTTCTCTATGTTTCAGAGCTAGATAATAACATAACACTGATTTAACATTATGTTTGTGTTGTTCTCTATGTTTCAGAGCTAGATAATAACATAACACTGATTTAACATTATGTTTGTGTTGTTCTCTATGTTTCAGAGCTATATAATAACATAACACTGATTTAACATTATGTTTGTGTTGTTCTCTATGTTTCAGAGCTATATAATAACATAACACTGATTTAACATTATGTTTTTGTTGTTCTCTATGTTTCAGAGCTATATAATAACATAACACTGATTTAACATTATGTTTGTGTTGTTCTCTATGTTTCAGAGCTATATAATAACATAACACTGATTTAACATTATGTTTGTGTTGTTCTCTATGTTTCAGAGCTATATAATAACATAACACTGATTTAACATTATGTTTGTGTTGTTCTCTATGTTTCAGAGCTATATAATAACATAACACTGATTTAACATTATGTTTGTGTTGTTCTCTATGTTTCAGAGCTATATAATAACATAGCACTGATTTAACATTATGTTTTTGTTGTTCTCTATGTTTCAGAGCTATATAATAACATAACACTGATTTAACATTATGTTTGTGTTGTTCTCTATGTTTCAGAGCTATATAATAACATAACATTGATTTAACATTATGTTTGTGTTGAACTTGATTTTAAACCATGGATATTTCCATATTTACCCATCTAATGGTTCAAGTAATAAGTGCAAGCTACAAGGTAGAGATATGTAGCTTTGTAAACAGAAAAAAAGCAATATCTGCCACAGTGATTTGGTTTATGAGAAGCATACGACGCCCAGCAATAATATTAAATGAGAAAATATGAAAGGCACCAATATTAGAATATTGCTGTAAATGTAGGCAAAACGAATGTGCGCTGGTGACGAAACCTTTGTCCCGTTGGTTGATTTCTATACTGGTGGCTGGGCACTTTTGTTACCTTGAAATCTCTTGTTGTTATAGTCATTACAACTGTACTAATATTTACCTAGACCCCAATGTATTTTTATATTTGAACATGCTCCCTAATATTACCGACGGACCTTCTGTCTAGGTTGAAAGGGTACGTTTAGTTTCACACACATACTTAAACATAAAAAGGAAGGAGAATAGTACTCAATAAAATAAAGTAATTATTTCATTCAAAAAATGTTTTGCGCTTCCCTTCTCGTTCTCATTCTCTTTGCTGTGTTGCTAAGTCTCCCAAGTGATGAAGTTCTGTTGGACGATGTGATAGGCGTAGAGTAAAGCAAACATGAAATTAAACTAAAGTACCTAACTAAGAATAAATACACCTATGTGTTAAAAACACCTAAGAAAAGGAAACCTACTATTTCCGAGAAGTGGGATTATAATGCCTAAACCCTAAATGTTTTTAAAAGAGGCACACAGACCTTGTCTACGATATAATTAAAGACAAAAACGTAACAAAGAAATGAAACGAAAACTGAAAATAATTAAGTAGTCAACTTATTAAGTAGTAAATAAACTTAATAATGAACTGTGAAAATTATTATGTAGGTATGTAGCTAATATTTCCCAGCAGAATAGTAACTGAAAAAAAAAATAAAGCTTCTTGCCTTTTCTCCATATCCAAATGAATCGCTAACCAATTATTATGCCAGAACATATACAAATCTTCTAGAACATACAAAAATCTTCTATTTTTTATTTTTTTAAATACCCCTTTTGGTGCGCAAAGTGAGGTCTATTGACTTTATTGTGTAAAATGTGTGTGATCTCGGCCCTAGCTAAGACACTTTGATATTAGCCAAAAGGCCGAGACCAATATAGTATTATGTTCCAATCTTCTAGCACAAATAATTTACATGAAGGCTTCTGTGTACACGAAATTGGTCGTAACAACTCTACATAGCTGAGTATTACATGTAATTAAACTTTCCTTGTCAGGAATCCTGATTTAAAAAATGTGCGTAACAGTCGCAACGCACTTGTTTATTTAAGTAAGAACTCTACAAAGCTGAGTAATATTCAAAGTTTCCTTGTCAGGAATCCTTGTTTAAAAAAACTTACACAACAGAAAGCAACGCACTTCTTCTAGATTTAACGAAAAAGGATAAAATTTATAACATATAGTTTGTAAGTTAAGGCCGTTAGCCCAAGAAACGGTAAAGTTTTTACGTCCCTTGTCCCATGAAATAAAAAGGAATTGAGTGAAGAAAAATTCACTGCTCAGCCTCCGGATGTTCTTGATGATGTATAGCTTGAAACCTTTCCGGAGAAATGTCCAATACGCTGTAGCAAACCGCATCAAAATCGGTTCAGAGGTTCTCGAGTTATGAGGTAACAGACAGACAGACGTTCGATTTTATATATATATATATATATATATATATATATATATATATATATATATATATATATATATATATATATATATATATATATATATATATATATATATATATATATATATATATATATATACTGAAGCACATTAAAAACGCACCACCTGTATAATACAGGAACAGAGTGTGAAATGTAAATATAAGTGTTTACAAGTTAACATATTTGGAATCTTTATTTATTTTCCTATGAATCCATGCTGGTCATTAATTTGTACACTTGATTGTTATGAAATTCATTGCATTCTGTGCAGGCAAGGGAGAAAACCAAAAATGCAACCAATAAAAAAATTCATTCACACTTTCCTCAGTATCTGGTATGTCCACCGTGTGCTTGCAAACAAAGTTGGCAGCGGCTCCGCATGGAACGCACAAGTCTCTGAAGGAAATTCCGGGTAATCAACTCCCATTCACGTGTAAGAGGAGCTTCGAGCTGTTGCAGATTAACTGGAGAACCTTGCCTGTAGACTCTGCGTCCAAGCTCGTCCCACAGATGTTCTATAGGGGACATGTCTGGTGATAGGGCAGGCCAATCAATCGTCACAATGTTCTGCTGCTGTAGATATTGCTGCGTAATGCATGCGGTGTGCGCATGTGCGTTATCCTGCTGGAGAAGCTGCAAGTCTAAATAATTTGTGAACGCAGGAGCAATCAATGCATCCAGAACCTCATCTCGATATGTCACAGCATTAACATTTCCACGGAAGACGTGAAGAGGCAAGCGTTGGTAAAAACTAAATCCTCCACAAATGTGACTACTGCCACCGCCAAATCGGTTGTGCTGACGAACACAACAATCTGCACAGCGCTCTCCACACCGTCGCAAATCCGCATACGTCCATCAGCAAAGGATATGTTGAATCTGCTCTCGCCTGTGAATAGGACAGCATTCCACTGCAGTCTAGTCCATCTGACATGTTGCTCTGCCCATTGCAGGCGCTGCTGACGATGTCTGTGAGTCAAGTTTGGCAAAACATAAAGTCGTCTTGCAGCAAGGCCTGTATCTCTGAGTCGTCGTATGACTGTCATTCGAGAGACTTGCCCACGTCTACCCACTATTGCTTTTGATGTTTGACTTCCCGGGAGAGAACGATTCCTTAGGTGACTCAGCACAATATGACGATCTTGCGCAGGGGTAGTAACTCGTGGTTGGCCACTCCGAAGTCTATCCCGGGCACTGCCAGTGGTTCCGTAACGTTCATTGAGACGTACAATAGTGCTGTGGTGGCAATTCATCCTTCTGGCAATGGCCCGGGAGCTCATTCCGGTCTCCAACATACCAACGGCTCGTTGGCGGTCGTTTTCAGATAGTCGTTTCATTTCAAGCACATGTACTGGGTGTTTTGTCTCAACGGCCTTTTTATACCGATTATACTGCCACAGCGCGTACCCATTTTCAGGGTCATAGCTGTTGGGAATCGTGTTGCACGTGTAACTTTCATTGTTTTCATGTAGTCAGCACACAGACCCGTGAGTTGAATCATGCACTTTCCATTCCAGCAGCCATTCGCTTTCTACCTCATGACAAACACGGGGAAAATCCATTCCCACACTTTTTTTTCAGCTTCTCGGCAACAGTCACTTACAGGGTTTCACCACACTACCTGACAGACTCTATTAGACAACTTGGAACTTAGTATTTGTCAACACTGCATACAATTTCAGGCATATAGTTCTTTCTTTTGTTTGTGAGAGCGCTGTAATATAAACGAATAACTTCTGCCTATGGTTGAAAGATGAGTGCCTTACTAAAGAAATCAATTGAGGAACTCCTGAAAAAGCCATAGGGCGAAGGTAGCTTATAACTGACAATAGAATGAGGCGATTCACTTTCTTCCGGCATGTTATGAGCGGATGACAGCTGGAAATTCTATTACAGCAGAAAATATTGACGGAAAGGAAAACTGACAATGGCAACAAGAGGAAATACTGGACACTTTGACATGATGGCGTTAAGATACACCAATAACTGAATTGGTAGACGATACTGGAGACAGGGATTGATAGAGTGGTTACAGCGTTGATCTCTCGCGGCAAAGGTGCAGAGCTCGAATCACGGTACCGACAAGCTCAAGTCTACCCAGCACGTAAATGGGTACCTGATTCTGCTCTTTGAGTTAGCGAAGGACCAGGCAGCGAAGAAGGGAACTTGTCACCACACCTCTCAATTCTGGACCTAGTATAGTGAAGTCTATAACGCTTTACTCCCCTACGGCAGTATGGGACTACCTTTTACCTTAAAGGAGACAGAAAGTGGTGAAGAGACATAATCAGCTATGTCACGGGGCATGGTACTTGAGGAAGCCGGTTTTAATCTTGTGGTTGTAAGTCAGTGCGTTTTCCTCTATCGTCTTTGAGCTAGTATTCGACGTATGTGCATTCTCTGCTGTTCTGTGCTCTTTGGTTAGTGGTGGAAGTGTGTATACGTGTGTATGTGTGGTCGGTTGTGGTTGTGGCAGAAAGGAGATCATTCATGTTTTATATTCCGGAACAAACCCTATGATTATTTCGTAATCTTGTCAGTAAATTAAAAACTACAGACATGAAACTCCTTAAATAAAACTTCGGAGAGCTTTCTTTTCTGCTTTGCTAACGAGGAGCTTTATTTAGAGTCATTTTATTTGTCTGGTAATTTTCGCGTGTATCTGTTTCTTCCAGGTAATTTGATCAGGTACATTTCAGGTACTTTATAACATCTTTATGAATGTCATTCCGATCATTAACTAGCTTTGTAGATTTTTCATTTTATTCTAGCACGAAATAACCTGCTAACTAAACTAATTTAGTTGTGAAGTGAGCAATCACAGGTATATAAATAGTACGCTTAAAATGACAATGCTTGTTCTGGTATACCCTAGGGTAAAAGAGAGTTAGAGGATGACCTAAAAGACACGTCGAGGAGAACTGGATTCAGATATTAAAGATACATGGAAGACACTGACATAGCTGGAACTGATGTGAGGGGACATCAGAACAACTCGGCATGAGTTCCATGAAGTCTTATGCCCCTTGAAGAGAAAAAAAAATACAGTAACGATTATGATAATGACAATGTTTTAAAGTGTAAAGATTGTTCCATAGCTGTAGGAGAGTGAAGTGTTAGAGACTTCATTATATCAGGTCTCAGCTTTATGAGGTGGGGTGAAAGGCTCTGGCTTTCTAGCTCGGTGGTCCATGGTTCGATCCCCAGTTGAGGTGGGATTTCTTAGACCGGAAACGGCTCCGGGGTCGACGCAGTCTCAAGAATTGGGTACCAGATGAACTCTGGAAAGGTTAAGGCGGCCGGCGTGATGCTGACCACATCACCCCTAGTTTTCCGATGGTCAAGAGAATAAGGGCCTAACACCATATTCCCAATATGCCTCAATGGGCGTGTAACGGGATCCTTTTTTTCTTTTCCTTTGAAAGGCTCTCTTCCTCACTGAGTCAGGTACCCATGTACATCTTGGTAAGCTGGAGCATGACGCTACCTGGTTTTGAACACGGTAATTTTGACGCGAAAATTGATCGCAGTAACCTCTCGACCACTCGACCAATAGGAAACTGGAACAACAAAAGTGACGACCAAGAAATTACAGACTTTCATAAATGGGTGATCTCATAGAATAGAAGGATTCAGATGGCAGAGAACTGTGGAGGCAGAGATGCAAAGTGTTAACCAAAGCTGTGGTAGCACGCGAAGGAGGGCTAACGGACGAGCACAGTCGCGTCAGTTTGTTGCTGTCCTTCACGACGCTACCATGCGTGATGGACACTGCATGCTTCGTCAGTCAGCGGTCAAGGACCGAAGAAGAAGCAGAAAAAAGGGCGGTCTGACAGTGCTAGGGGTCTCTTGGCAAAAAAAAAAAGTTAATTGGCCTATGATTACTTGTTTCACATAGATTACTACTCCTAAATGTTAAACTCTTTGACTCCGGAACAACGCTCAGAGCGTTGGTCAGATTTGACACCCATGCCAAAACAACTCTCTGAGCGTTGTTTTTAGTCTATCACGAATTAAAATTACGGAACACGGTGGAAAAGAATTGCGGAGTCTCAGACGTAGACTCTCCGGCAGTGCCCCAAAATGCGCAACGCTCGATCCAACCCTGGGTCACAAGTACTAGCCACAAGAGCAAAGAACTCTCATGATAAAATTGTAGGTTTTGTCGGGACATAAGCTAGGTTTGTCGTTGACAAGAAGTTGAAATGTCTTACTAAACAGTTTGATTAATCATCAGCATTCATCATCTATTTCCTCTGCACCCCCTAAAGAGCATGAAGCTTGTCCACGAAGGAAACCTGCACTAAGCACACATGATCTTACAGCCATTGTTTATATGGCCATGTGTTTAACATAATAAGGGTGTCAGCCGACATGTCTGAGGGTGCACTAGTCCGATTCTTTCTAAATGCAGATAATTAACTTTTGGCACATGCAACTGACGTCCTTGCAGACAGCTTGCAACAAAGCATTCGTGTGATCTTGCAGTTAATTTTTTTTTCTGTATTAGCGGCGTCCGGTTCACTAAGTAGTTAGAGCGCTTTCCTCTCGGGGAGAAGTTACCGTGTTCCGGGATCAGAATCTGGTAGTATCACGCTCCAGTCTACCCAGCTGTAAATGGGTATCGACTCTGCTCTTGAGTTAGGGAAGACAAAGGCAGCGAGCGAGGCAACTGGTCACAAGTTGGACCTAGTACGGTGAAGTCTGTAACACGTCCCTTCCCTACGGCAGTATCTGCTATTGGACTGCCTTTTACCTTACTGGACACAGCTTTGAGACTACCTTTACCGTTATAGTTTGCTTTACATCGTAAGACAGCCAGCTCTTTACAACATGCAGTGTCGAGTTTAGGCAAAGGCAACCTACGCCCTTGCTTTTAGGGTCCTCGCGCAGCACAAATACTACTCGTATTACACGACTGCATTGTGCAGAGTTTCTCAACCTGGTTCCACGGAAACCTAGGGTTCCGCGAGAGGTCACTAGGGGTTCCGAAGAGATCGCGATTTAAAAAACAAAAAATAAACGTCGTTTTTTTTTAAATCTTTGCCGGGCGATGTTAGGGCTCGCAGTGGTGGGCAGTCACCGAGCAGTCCCGTATAGCAGCAGTATGCAATAAGACCGTGTTCACTCTTACACATACCTTATTTCATTAGCATTAAAAAGCAATCAAGTAGGAAATTAACAAAAGGAAAAATTGAAGTTTCTTCTCCCTACACTACTGACCTGCGTTAGGGTTGATATCATTTGTGGAGAGGGGGAACCAAACACCAAGAGTAGACTAAAATGTTGGCCAAAATAAACAGAACCACAGGAAAAAAACAAAAATTCTCTATTGAAAAGCACTGACAATTTTCATTGGATTATTATATATACAACTTACTGATTACGCTAAGGTATCAAGAGCTGTAGATATAATAATTTGTGTGCAGGGGTTCCCTGAGCCCTGAAAATTATTTCAAGGGTTCCTCTAGGATAAAAGGGTTGAGAAAGTCTGGTCTAGGGCCCTCACACAATTTAAAACCGCGAGTGGCAACATGTATGGATGTACATATCTGACACACGCTGCTGAATGCTAACTCGGAAAAATTGCCTTGTTATTTTTGTATTCATCTTTCATCTTTCTCTTCCGTTATTTATTGATTGGATGTATGCGAACCAATTCACATGTATAATTACATCCGTAATGATATTAGGTGGCTGTCCTGTAAGTTCGAGAAATGGTAATTATGATATACGGCTAATTCGGCTGTGTACGTTCGACCCTATTTTTCTGGAAATAGCAGTGGCTGTCAAAAAATGAAAGAGAAAACTCTATCAAAAATTATACAGATCTGTCATAATATTCTAATAGCACTTAACTAGGCAGCTCTGATGATTTAGTGTAGACTAATCATAGATAGGGATTAAAAATAGAAAATGGGGGGGGGGGGGGTGGGGGTGGGGGGGGGGGGGGAGGGGGGGGGGTGGGGGGGGGTGGAGGTGGGGGGGTGGGGGGGGGGCGAGCGGGGTGGGGGGCGAGGGGGGGGGGTGTGTGGGGGGGGGGGGGGGTGGGTGGGGGGGGGGGGGGGGGGGGGGGGGGGGGGGGGGGGGGGGGGGGGGGGGGGGGGGGGGGGGGGTGGGGGGCGGAGGGGTGAGGAACTGACGTATCATATATTGAAAAAATAGTCGCTATGTTGCAATTATTGTTAAATTCTGTAACTATAGTGTTGTATCACACTGAACAACAAAAGAACCAACTAATTGTTGTACGTCGATATGAATGTTTCATGAAGTCTTCTTCTTTTTACCTCCTTATGTTTTTTAAAGCTATATTTTGAAAGCCTTTCTTTTTAACAACCACTAGTGCGATCCTTACGACAATTATTATAACCAGTAATATTACTCCTGCCAAACCAAATACTGTTTACGATCAATATAATTTCTGCAAATAGTAGAAGTTAATACGCCTAGATCCTATACAGACCAGATAGCCGCATTGAGAATAATAGGTAAACAAAGTCTGTAATGGAATTCACCGCTATACATCGGATTTGTGAACTATTTGATAATGTAGAGTGTGCTAAAATGTTCCTAGGCTTTATTGCACTGTAACTTTTTCATCATCTTTCGTATTTTATTTCTCTCCTGTTTTTTGCTCTTTCATCATATTTTAAAGTTATCTCTCTTAATCTCGGCTTTTACTTAAGTGTAACTTTAAAGGCACCTTTGATATTTCCCAACCTTATGTCATCTGTAGGAACACACCTGGCTTGTTAGACCTGTTATTGTTTGGCGCTGGAAACGGCCGGCTTGGCAATTGCAAGAATTTGTTTGATAAGTAATCTACTGTTTAAATAAAATGAGTGTCACCACATTTGGACAATAACATGTTCGCCTAAGCGATTGAAAACTAAAGACATACCAGATACACATGTTACCAGATTATGTACCCTTTTGATGGCGGTAGTCTCTTAGATGTCGTGTACGTGGCGGCACAATGAATGAATAGGTTGAAGGAAAACTACTCTCTGGCCATAAGACAAGGAAACAAAAGACGGCGTCGATTTGTCGTGACAGAAAGCTTGATGAAAAGTTGCGGACAATTTCTGAAACAAGCGGCCAATCCAAATTACGGTTTTTCTCGCAACCGAACACCCAGCACGAAGTTGAAGAGTTGATTACGAGAGCCCACCCACTTTTAGCAATTGACACGCACTGAAATTGCACGTGAGCACGCTGAAGTCGCATGACAAGATGGACGACGAATGAGTGGAGAAAAACGTGGAGTCATAGGACATAGCCCCAGAATAATCACGTATTAGCAACCTGAAATATTAAGACACGTTCGCCAGAAGTCATTACAGTTTTACCAACAGACGCGGAACATAGAGTTCCCAGAGCATAGCAATGTTCACAGCCTGTTATATAATTTCATTCATGTGTGAATATATTTCATACGTGTGGAATTTAATTTATATAGTGTTCGTAAAGAATTTGCGAAGGGAAAAGGAAGTTAGTATTATTTTTGTGTCTTCAGTCCTGCAGAAAATGGAGTCTACATGTAGCGTAAGTGTTTTTGTGTGTGATGTTAGTGTTGGAAAAAATAGAATAAGGCTTCTCTCCAGAATGTGTGAGGTCCCAGTAACAGAGAAGTACACTGTGAAAGTGTCTGGAACTGAAATAGAACAGTCAGACCTTACTGCGCCACCCTGCTGTGTGACCACTAGTGATAACAATTCAACAAAACTCAACTTCAACTTTAGTGAATGAATAAAGCTGTTGAATACAATTTCTATATCCTCTTTATTTATATCTATCTAATTTTGTAATGAATGGTGAGTGTTGGAAGATGGTGTTCAATTGAGAAGTATATTTACAACATATGATTGAACAGTTATATATTTAACGTAATAAAGTAAATTGGATTTTCCAATTGAATTCTTTAAACAAAAGTTTTTCCACATGTTTTCGTGCACTAGTCTTTTAACTATCCTGGAAATTACTGAACGTTATACAACATCGACTAAGGTTTTGACTGCTCACATATATCACTGGAATGAGTCTTATAATACTCATCTTCTGGGAAACAATGTTCTTTTATGTAGTGACAAACTATCCTGTTGCTGTCAGTCTTTTCCGTTAGCCCACCCAATGACTGAGGGGGACTAAGGTTTGGTAAAGATTCAACCACTGTGCTCCTTTGAGGTTATAGGCAGCGGGATGGAATGACTTCTGACCAGCTCAAAGACTTAAATATGAACCTGGAACAATGAGTAATATGTGGCTATTCTGTTGCATGGAGCACACATATTCCCTATTGTACATGAAGCGAGAGTGTCTCAGTGTATGTGTATTGGATGAATGATGCATAGTTCAGTATAAGTCAGATATAGCATGGTAAGACAAGTGTCTACTTGCGGAACATTTTAAAATAATATAGTAAATAAAGTACACGAATAAATCAAATAATATGAGTACATGGGTATGATGCAACCTTTGCCTTCCACATATACATGCCAAGTCAGTGATGTACTTGCTGGTAGATTATAGTATCCCAGACAAAGACTATCATGGTTATATAGTCCTAACAAGGACTGGTTAAGTTAGCACTGACAAGGACTGTGGAGGTTATATTGCGGGTTCCAATCTTCATCAAGCATACCCTTATAGACAAATGTTAGGTCTGATAGACTCAGTTTTTAATCAAAACCTGAAATGATATTATTCACCCAAATATCTTTAGTAATCCTACATCCCTTTAGAATCGATAGGTGTAGGACTGGTTTTAGTGAAGTACGTCTGCACTGCATTCAGATAGGACAGTATTAGTCTTGGCAGCTACCTTTCTTTCTCAGTCTCTCACTCTGGCGGTTTGGTGTTAGCATGTGATTTTATACCTAGCGCTGCCTCTTTATTTGGTGAGATTGCGGCCGTATCGGAGAGCTTACTCGATTAGGTACAATTTTTGTCCTCAAGAATCCATCCTTCTGAGTGATTAACTATGTGCATGTATCCTACCAAATTTTCCTCCGTACCACTAAACACGGCTATCCATCCCTTTCTTATACATCTACTTTTATTTTCCTGATTGGGAGCTTCCATTTCATATGATTTTAATCGAAATCAGTTAGGGCATGTATTTATTTGGATTTTCTAAAGTC
This sequence comes from Oreohelix idahoensis, assembly GCA_024509875.1. Classification (NCBI taxonomy): domain Eukaryota; kingdom Metazoa; phylum Mollusca; class Gastropoda; order Stylommatophora; family Oreohelicidae; genus Oreohelix; species Oreohelix idahoensis. Next base: position 128,758 of record JAMPIV010004900.1, read on the forward strand.
TATCATCTTGATAGTACTAGATGTGAAGACTAAGGAAAACCTTAAATTTCCCTAATACTACTTATGTCTTCACATCTTCCTTCTGGATTTCCATTAATATACATATCCTTTCAAGAATTAAATCACTTTCAACAGTATTATACACTGCATTTGCTTGTAGCTTTTAATTTTCTTTCCCGTAGATACGATTTTCGATATCGCCATGTTTCTGCTCTCTCCTCCTTACCCTACTTCCTCTAACGAACCGGATAGGCCTGTGCTAATATTTGCTGATTTGCGGTAACCTTCAAAGCAAAAAAAAATTGCCACCCCGTTTCACACCATAGGATGCGCTGCGTTCCGTCTTGTTATCATAAAACGAACAATACACATTAAGTGTTTGGCGTCTATTAGGACAGAAACCTGCAAAGCGGACGTCTGGATAGCAGAATTCACAAGATATGACGTCATACACTTCCTAAGTAACAAGGAAAAATTCCACGCCCGCATTTGTAAACGTCGCTAGCTTAGCATTTTATTCAACTGCTTACCGAGAGCTTACACATTGATTCGCATATATATATATATATATATATATATATATATATATATATATATATATATATATATATATATATATATATATATATATATATATGTATATATATATAGGGGAGCCGCGCTGGTGTAATGGCTTCGGCGTTGTACTGGCGACCAGGTGTTCATGGTTCAAACCATGGCGTCAGCGTTTGAAGAAATGTTTACGGCCGGAAATTTGACTGAATAACCTGAACGGCTCCTGTGATAAACCCTCTGTGGATGGGAAGGAGCGAAGCTCCTGACCGGGTTGGAAGGAAAGTCCTCAGGTTCTCCAGCCTCGCAATGACATGTCATTGGGCCGAAGGGCTGAAAGCCTAAGTGCCGCTGGTTAAGAAAAAAAAAAAAAAAAAAATATATATATATATATATATATATATATATATATATATATATATATATATATATTTATATATATATATATATATATATATATATATATATACTCACAAGTTGATGAGTATATAATAAGATCACATATTCACTTGCTGATTCGTCAAGACATCATTAAAAAGTGCTCACTGGTTTATTCGTATATATATTCAGGTCGAATAACTTGAAAGCTGATAGCCTGAACCATCAATAAGATAAAAGACAGAAAAAACAAGAAAGCATATTTAAACAGAAGCAAAATCAGAAGTTCCAAAGCCAAGGCTCCAGAAGTGTACACAGAAGCAAACAAAAAAGTAAAAAGAAGTATCAAAAGAGACAAGAGGAAGTATATTGAGTTGTTGGCAAGAGAGGCAGAAGATGCTGCAGCCAAAGGAAATATGAGAGAACTGTATAACAGCACAAAGAAGCTAACAGGGAAATACAAGCAAACAAGTTGCCTCATAAAAGACAATAATGGAAAACTGCTCAGCAATATACAACAGCAAATGAAGAGGTGGACAGAATATTTTGAGGACCTTCTCAATAGACCAGCTCCACAAAACCCCCAGACATCCAGCCAGCAGAAGAAGAGCTACAAATTAACGGTGAAAGACCAACGAAGGAAGAAATAAAAAAAAGCCATAAAGCTTCTAAGAGATGGAAAAGCGTCTGGACCTGATGGCATTCCAGCAGAGGCCATCAAAGCTGATATCGACACGGCTACAGAGATTTTATATAAATTACTTGGTAAAGTCTGGAAAAAGGAAGAGATACCAGCAGAATGGATGGAAGGATATTTGGTTAAGTTGCCTAAGAAGGGAAATTTACAAGAGTGCACCAATTATACATGTAGAGGAATAATGTTACTATAAGTGCAAGAAAAAGTATTAAACAGGATTATCCTTGAGAGATTAAAAGAGTCCATAGACAAGAAACTGAGAGATGAACAAGCAGGTTTTCGACAAAACAGATCATGTACAGACCAGACAGCCACTTTGAGAATAATAGTTGAACGAAATCTGGAATGGAATTCACCACTATACATCGGATTTGTGGACTACGAAAAGGCATTTGACAGTGTAGACAGAGAATCACTTTGGAAATTGATGAGGCATTATGGAGTTCCCCTGAAGATCATTAATTTAATAAAGAAAACATATGAAGACATGACATGCAGAGTTATTCATGAAGGACAACTTACAAAACTGTTTGGGATCAGAACTAGAGTGCGACATGGATGCTTCTTGTCTCTGTTTCTTGTCTTACTAGCAATAGATTAGGTTATGAAAACATGGACATCACACAAAAGAAATGGAATCCAGTGGATCTGACTAAACAGCTTGATGATCTAGATTTTGCAGATGACTTGGCTTTTCTGTCTCATAATCGTAAACAGATGCAAGAGAAAATGAAAATACTCGATGAGAGTCACATCATGTGGGTCTGAAAATACACAGGGAAAAGATAAAGATAAGGAGAATAAATGCAAGAAATAATAACAGGGTTGACCTTGAAGAAACACCACTACAAGATGTAGAATCGTATACATATCTTGGCAGCAATATTTACAGTTGGAGGGACGACAATGATATCAAAATAAAAATACAAAAAGCAAGAGGAGCTTTCCTTGCATTGGGAAACATATGGATATAAAGAGAAATCAACCCCAACACAAAAATAAGAATCTTCAACTCAAATGTCAAGTCAGTTCTATTGTATGGCTCTGCAAATATGGATAACAACAAAAACAGCAACCAAAAAGCTACAGACTTTCATAAATGGGTGATTGCATAGAATAGAAGGATTGAAATGGTATGACAAGATCATTAATGTGGAACTGATTGTGGTAAAGTGGGATGTTATAAATATTTATAGGGGACTTAGTGTACTGACTGAGATCAGCTGTGAAGGTATCTGTATCTAATAGGTGTAGTGTTTTACAGATAACCTTACTTGCTACCACATTATACCTCAGTCAGAATTATTCTGGAATATTGTGATGACTACGTTAAATGTCTAGGGTATGTATATGATGAAGTGTAAGTCACAACAACAACAGACAGATAAACAATTTAATTTATTCCACCACACTTGACAACACTGTGACACTCACACACATATAACATTCTATAAGAATATCTTAAATGAGTCACTGGTAAATTTTCAAATATCAATATGTATTAAGTACTTTCACTAATATATGTGTCCTGATTCAAATACAAAGTGAACCAGGAATCACAATCAATTGTAATTACAATTTATATGTACATAATTTATCAATATGAACCTTGTAGTGACATATTTTATTAATATTATCCTATGTGTGTCAGTTGTGTAGTAGTAATCTGAGGTAATACTGGTTTTGTTCTTTCAAGCTATGTTGTTATTTGTCATCATGACTTCACGTGTTTGTTTCTGTTGGAACTAGTATTGGAGATGTTCTCAGTTCCTGGCATTAAAACAATTAATTTCCCCTCTTATTTTTATACAATGTCAGTTTAAGATGGGGTTACATAATGTTGAGCTCCGCTGGCCACAGACTCTTATCTTTCGTGATGGCGGCAGGAAAAGACTCCTCTGCTCGATAGCCTCCCTGTGTTCTGGAGACACCTCACTGGTCACTATCTGGACCCAGGAGTATGCTGTCAGCCTCTAGGTTCAGCAAAGCTCAGACCAGGTGCTGCTCAATAACTTTAGGACCACGGTCCCTGAAACAAGAAGGTTGTACCTCCTACTTCAGAACTAATTTATAATAACCTTCCAGACTGACCACAATACATAACAAACACTGAGTTCAGAGCGGTAGGCCAACTGTCAGCTTCATCTAAAATAATTTTCACCAGTATACTCCTCCCTAATGGTTACTACGCCTCTGCAATTCCAGCATTATTTCCTTCTAGTCATTAAGATAGGTGTCAGTGTACTGTTTGGCAATTCCATGTAGTTTTACTTTCCTCCGACACCTTCTGTTCAGGCTGGAGCACTATATAGGCTTTACCTCATGTTCGCTACTGAACCACACATATATACAGACATAAATTATCAATTTACATTCAATTTTCATTAAAAAGATATCAAATAGTTCAAGCTTACCACAATTCATGGAATAATACACAGTTACGTTGACTGGCAATGAATATAGCACAATTTCGATCTGCCGATGTCCCAGGCTTTTATTTAGAAAAATATGCACTGGCGCTCAACGCACTGGTTCTTTAGTAAGTTTATTTGAAAATGTGGTGCTGACCTGACGCCTCTGATTGACTATATTGGCAGGTCTAACCAATCGAGCCATGTTTACACAGCTTTTCAAAAAAGTACTCCTACTCACGTTTCCCCTAACAACAAAGAAGTAGTATTTATAGTCCGACTAATCGTGTTTAGCCTTACATTTACTTTCCGCCAATCAAATAGGAGGTAACATGTCAGCCTATTTCCCGTACAATGGTGGTGTTAAAATCTGCCACTGAGCAATTCTGATTTTGGTGTTGTCTGACATCCCTCACTATTTCTTTTGGCTATAATTTGTTAATTCCTAGACTATTTGCGTAACGTTTAACATATTCTTTGTCAGCAAGTCCCAAGAAACCCAAATATATAAATTTTATGGGGCTAAGTGGCTGCATTCAAAATATGTATTTTCTTCTACCTCCTGTTCACTTCGAATACGATGTGGTGTCTGGGTACTGTAATGTTTTCAAACGTAAACCAGTATAATGTCATGTTTCCTAGTAAGCATTTTTCAGGTTTTAAAAGCCTAACTCGTATGGGTAGTGTTTTTTATCACTGTCGATTTGAAAAAAGTTAGTGCTAGTGGCCTTACACGCGTGATGGTAGTAATTGTGTATCGCGAGACTGTGGTAGTATTGCCTGCGTTCCGGCTTTCAGCCCCTCCCTTTCTTTCTATCCTTAGTCCATCTGTCTTTTCATCACGCCGTGTATAAAATGAAATGAATGGAATATTAAATATAGGTCAGCTTGCGTATCTCAAGGTTTTTCTTAGAAAGGCAGTACACGTTTCATTGAAGAAAGCGTGTAGTGATGCAGTAGGCTTTTACTATCAACGTGAAACGTTACAATTTGCAGACGAAGTAGAAAACAAGGGGGATTTCGAGTACAGTCATTGTGACAGCACTGTTCTTTACCATTCTTCTTTCCTTTTATTAACTTTATTTGTTAGGCTTTACATTTACGTTTTAATTTATATATGTGGATTAGAATTTCTCACGACACTGATGACAAGAAACAGACAAGTGCCAGTGGAACAAAAGAGGAATAGAGATGGATGGGACAGACATTGAGAAAAACCTGTTGATAGTATTACAAGGTAATACTTGTTCTAGAATCTCCAGGGAAAGAGAAGCGAGGTAGACCAAAAACACACTAACGAGACAACTGGAGATACAAGCGAAAATGATAAGGAAGACGTGGATAAAACTTGAGTGATTGGCACGTGACAAGAGGGCGTGGCATGTGTTTGTTGAAGGCCTATGTCACGTGACAGGAAGACTTGGCATGTGTTTGTTGAAGGCCTATGTCACGTGACAGGAAGACTTGGCATGTGTTTGTTGAAGGCCTATGCTCCTTGGGGAGCTAAACGGTATTGGCTGATTGTAGTTCCCGTGGGTCTCTGAGGAAACAAAGAAAGAATGCGACTTTTATTCCGTCAGGTATTCTGCAAGCCTAATATTAGTTTGTGCATCGTGCCAGCAAACTCATCATGTATTAAAATGTGCTTAATAAACTGCTGCTGCAGAATATGCGTTGACGTTGCCTTCCTCAAAGCGACCTTCTGCATTGGTGGACCCAGTTCCATAACGAATCATAAAGGAGATGATGATGATGAACAGCGAGTTATACTATGTCTTAAATGCTGTGCTACTGCTACTACTATTATTATTACTACTACTACTGCGCATCCAACAGACCGAGTGGTTAGAGCGCTGGTCTCTCGATGCAAAGGTGCAGGATTTATTCACGGTATCAACACGCTTCACTTTACTAAGCTGTAAATAGGTACCTGATTTTGCTCTTGAGTTAGGAAAGAAAAAGGCGACAAGGAATGGAACTTATCCCTCATGTCTCGACGCTGGGCCTAGTATAGTGAAGTCTCTAACAACTTCACTTCCCTATGAGACTACCTTTACCTTACTACTACTACTACTACTACTACTACTACTACTACTACTACTACTACTACTACTACTACTGCTGCTTCATCATCTTGTTAGTTTCTTCTTCCCTCTTTCCTTCTGTTAATCTTTTTCTCCTTGAACCCTTAAGCTTATATTCCTCAACACAGTCTTTCCCTCAGCTTATAGCAATCATGAATTTTTCCTAGTACCGTCTCTCTGACGTGACACTGTCAACGTGTCAACCGATTACCAGTAATAAATATATTAAATGTTCGCTGTACTTAGTCATGATTAATCTGTATCGATGCTGTCCTCGTAATGGAAATTTGATCACCCGAATACTAGTAGAAACGTCTTCATTTTCAGTTGAGTATTAGATTTATTAACCCCATGTAGTTTCCGGTGGTCTTTCAACCTAGACTTAAGCCATTTGGTTATATCAGAGCAAAATTTGCCATTCAAAAACAAGTGAACACTTTTAACTGTAGTGCTGTGTTGACAAACTCTTAGCCCTTAAAAGGACTACAACATCTATCAGCTAGCTTGAAGTAGCCCTGAAAAGGATTTGTCCTGAAAAGGGCTGCTAGCCCAACCAGCGTTGATACTAAGTCCTGAAAAGGCCTAACATTATCAATCTGCGAGCTGTCTGCTAGGAGTTGAGGGCTCCACGCTCCAAGGTGAGTGAAATGGAAAATTATGATGAATAATAAAATATTTAATGTTTTATGGCCTAGTTTATGGTGTTTTTTCATTGGCCTGTGATAGCCTTGTTTATATTGTGTTTTCATTGGACAACGATAGCGTAGTAAGGTGCATACTCATTGGACAGCGATGATATAGTTTGTGGTGTGTTTTCATTGGCCAATGGTAGCCTAGTTTATATTTTGTTTTCATTGGACAATTATAAAGTAGTACGGTGCGTTTTCATTGGACAACGATGACAGTGTGTTCTCATTAGCCAGAAATTTCGTCCTTTCTGATGCGTTTTCGTACAACAGCTATATAGCGTAGGTTGAAGTATATTTTCATTGGACAGTCATAGCGTTGTTTACGGTGTGTTTACAATGGACAGCATTTCATGTATTTGCACACTCTATTATCTTTAACATCATAAATATCCCCCAGCCTTATTACAGTTAGCTAGTAGTTTCAAGTGCGCCCACCACGAACAGATCGCACTTGCCCACAAATAATGGGTCGAGTTTGCCCATTTAAGTGCGTCGAGTGGCAGAGTACTTTGACCACGTTCTTCTTCTACTGAAATTGTTACCGGGTTCAAAATCGATCTACCCCGCTATAATTTGGGCACTGGGCCCTGCTCTTGAGTTAGGAATTGCAAGAAAAAAGAGGGGTAGGTAAACGGTCCCTCAATTCATAAAGCTGAGACCTATTATGGTGAGGTCTCTAACATATCACTCCCCTGCGACAATGTCAACAATAGGACTATATTTTATTAGCTATATTATCATCTGTATCGCCCAGTACTAACACAGTCATATAGTAGAGTCAAGAGTACCCACTGAAATAAAAAAACACATCGGATACGGCCACTAATAATGAGTCGATTATGCCCTTTAGGTTTACGTCCATTGATGTTCCTGTCACATGATCAGACGCACTACCGGAATTCATTAAACGTGCGACTGGGTCACTTTGAATTCTGGGAAATGAAAATGTCGGTGTAAATAGATCGAACAAAAGGGCGGCTTAGGCACATAGTAATTAATTAATAGAAGGCGGGAAGGTATTTGATGTGGCTGACGTAGTTGACACAGCAGATGGCTAATGGGAATCATGACACGTGTTTCAAAGCTATCGCCATTTTTGTCCAACAATGTCTGATCTTAATTATCTTGCTCTTTGTAACTGATTTTAGCCGTTTACATGAATTGTCTTAACCGCATTTCGCGTTTTTTCTTTACTTTTCTTCTCCGTTTATCTCTGATAATGACAGAAAGGAATCAAGATAACAAAAAGAGATTAGAATCGAGAGATATGGTGCGAGACATAATAAACATATGCAGTCAATGATATAAAAATAATTAACAAGAAGAGTAATTGAGGTAACAACAAGAATGGAGAATAATGTGGACAATAAAAATATACAGACTATTAACATAATGCGCGTGATGATGGTGAGTATAGTAGGTTCGTATCACTGCCCTAAATAGTTGGTAGTTATGGATGATGATGTTGAGTACATCAAACGAACTTTTGACGACTACAACAGCTGGACAAAACAGATGGTTGATGATTAAGTAGCTGCCAGCATTCTTCACGCGACCGGCAGTGAACGTACATGAAAGTTTATTTACATTCTACGAATTCAGCAACAGTTGAAAAGGGATGTTCTGCCCAACCTTCCACTTGAGGCAGGTAACTTTCATACAGCGAAATTCATTTTTATGATGATAATTCTAACGCATCGCCCTTGCATTCTCCTTTTTTTCTTTAGACACTGTCACTGCTTCTATTTATCTACTGACTCTGATAGTCAAAGTGGTAATGGCTTGAGAACCACTGTTGTCACTTAACGTTTTACTGTCATGATGTTTTATCTCAGTACTCGACGTTTTAGTTCTGCTCTACTTGCTCTATCGTACTTCTATCTTTACAATGTTCTAACTTCTAGTCTTTGTGTGGCCATTTGGTGTATTTTT
>JAMPIV010004900.1:142500-158999 GCA_024509875.1 Oreohelix idahoensis
TTTAATGCTTAAAGTAACATGTGGTAAATAAAGGGTATAGTATGCAAGATAAGTGAGAATGGAAGGGCAGAATGATTGACGGGCCTGCGCGTCCAATTCTTAACCCTTTGAAAATAAAGTTCGTTCGTTCGTTTGTTCATTCACTTTAAGAAACTAGCAATAACGCAGTCACCAGCTCTTGCAGTGCTGTCTCATGAAATCATCATTCTATTCGCTGAGGTTGCCAGCCTCAAATGAATTAAGGACATCCACTAGCAATTTTCACATATTAATATTCACATGGCAATATATACACATTAGTTCACATGTTAGTAATATAGAATGTAAAATGTACAACTTGGTTCATAATCTTGGCTCACAGACAGTTTGCTCAGAGAAGTAGCTTAAGGCACTTGCGGATGCCTTTTAAACGTGTTCTTGGGGGTCGTTCATTCATAACCCTCCACTCCCAAAGGAGCATAGGCCTTCAACAAACACATGCCAAGCCCTCCTGTAACGTGCCATCATCTCAAGTTCTTTCCACGTTCTCCTCATCATTTTCACCTCTGTTTCCAGCTCTCTTCTCCATGTGCGTCTTAGTCTACCTCTGCCTTTCTTGCCTTGGGGTTCCAGAACAAGGACTGCCTTGTAATGCTATCAACAGGTTTCCTCAGTGTGTGTCCTATCCATCGCCATCGTCTTCTTCTCATCTCTTGTTCCACTGGCACTTGTCTAGTTCTTGTCCTCAGTTTCACGTTGGTAACCTTGTCATACCATTTTAATCCCTCTATTCTACGCAAGCACCCATTTATGAAAGTCTGTAGCTTTTTTGGTTGTTGTCTTTATTGTTCTCCAAGTCTCAGAGCCATATAATAGGACTGACTTCACATTTGAGTTGAAGATTCTTATTTTCGTGTTGGATCCGATTTCTCTTGATCAATATATATTTCCAAATGCAATGAAAGCTCCTCTTGCTTTTTGTATTCTTAGTTTGATATCACTGTCTGTCCCTCCAACTTTGTCTATATTGCTGCCAAGATATGTGTATGATTCTACATCTTGTAGTGGTGTTTCTTCAAGTTCAACCCTGTTATCATTACCTGCATTTATTCTCACTATTTTTGTCTTTTCCCTGTGTATTTGTAGACCCAGTTGCTGTGACATCTCATCGAGTGTTTTCAATTTGTCCTGCATCTTATTACGGTTATGGGACAGAAGAGCCAAGTCATCAGCAAAATCCAGATCATCCAACTGCTTAGTCAGAGTCCACTGGATTCCATTTCTGTTGTGTGTTGTCGATGATCTCATAACCCAGTATATTGCTAGTAAGAAAATAAATGGAGACAAGAGGCATCCCTGTCGCACTCCTTTTCTTATCCCAAACGGCTCTGTAAGCTGTCCTTCGTGAAGAACTCTGCATGTCATGTCTTCATATGTTTTCTTTATTAAATTAATGATCTTCAGGGGAACTCCATAATGCCTCATCAATTTCCAAACTGATTCTCTGTCTACACTGTCAAATGCCTTTTTGTAGTCCACAAATCCGATGGATAGTGGTGAATTCCATTCCAGACTTTGTTCAACTATTATTCTCAATGTGGCTATCTGGTCTGTACATGATCTGTTTTGTCGAAAACCTTCTTGTTCATCTCTCAGTTTCTTGTCTATATACTCTTTTAATCTCTCAAGGATAATCATTTAATACTTCTCCTGGCACTGATAGTAACCCTATTCCTCTATAATTTGTGCACTTTTGTAAATTTCCCTTCTTAGGCAACTTAACCAGATATTCTTCCTTCCATTCTGCTGGTATCTCTTCCCTTTCCCAGACTTTACCAAGTAATTTATGTAACATCTCTGTAGCTGTGTCGATATCTGCTTTGATGGCCTCTGCTAGAATGCCATCAGGTCCAGACGCTATTCCATATCTTAGAAGCTTTATGGCTTTCTTTATTTCTTCCTTCGTTAATCTTTCACCGTTAATTTGTAGCTCTTCTTCTGCTGGCTTGATGTCCGGAGGGTTTTGTGGAGCTGGTCTATTGAGAAGGTCCTCAAAATATTCCATCCACCTCTTCATTTGCTCTTGTATATTGCTGAGCAGTTTTCCATTCTTGTCTTTTATGAGGCAACCTGTTTGCTTGTATTTCCATGTTAGCTTCTTTGTGCTGCCATACAATTCTCTCATATGTTCTTTGGCCGCAGCATCTTCTGCCTCTCTTGCCAACTTCTCAATATACGTCCTCTTGTCTGCAAGATTAATGAGAGTGGAAGGGCAGAATGTTAGACGGGCCTACGCGCCCAATTCTTTACCCTTCGAAAATAAAGTTCGTTCGTTCGTTCTTTTGATACTTCTTTTCACTTCTTTGTTGTCTTCTGTGGACACTTCTTGAGCCTTGCCTTTCGAACTGGCTTTGCTTGTATTTAAATCTGCTTTCTTGTTTTTTTTTTCTGTCTTTTATCATATTGATGGTTTCTGTTGTTATCCATGCTTTTTGTTGTTGTTCACTTTTCCTCAGTATTTCTTCACATGTCTCATTCCATACAGTTTTGATTTGCTGCCAGTAGTCTTCTGTAATCTCTACATCTTCCAGCTGTTGGAGCACTTGGAATTTGTTGGATATTGTGACCGCAATTTTGTCTCTTGTTTCTTGATTTCTTAGATGTCCTACATTAAATTGTTGTCTATAATTTTGCATTGTTGCATATCTCTTGAGTTTCATTTTTATTTTGGCTATCAGAAGGTGGTGATCTGATGCCACATCTGCTCCTCTATATACCTTTACATCCTGCAATGATGATCTAAACTTCTTCTTTATGCATATATGATCAATCTGATTTTCTGTTCTATGGTCTGGTGATATCCATGTTGCCTTGTGTATTCTCTTATGTGGAAACATGCTTCCTCCTATAGCCAATTGATTTGAAGCACAGAAGTTTGAGAATAGTTCCCCATTTTCATTCATTTTCTGTGTTAAAATGGTAAAGTGTTTCTCGTGACTGTAAAGTCATCAAAAATTTCTCCAACAATGGTCCGGTCCGATTTATGAATCTTGGTTCTAGTCTTCACTCTGGCAGTCTGGTTGTCGTCATGGGGAGCGATTCTCACAGTGTCTTAAAACTGCAAAAATGTCAAGTTAAATGGCACGTCGCCTCCCCCGCAGTTGTTGGTTACGATTATAGGCGGCGTCCAATCATAAATGTGAGGGTTCTTCTATGTCAAACCACAGCCAATCATTTAAAAACTGCATATTTAGGCGGGGTAATTCAAAAGTATTCCGACATGGAAAATTCTGTACGTGATGCAAAAGGTCAACTCTCCCGTATTTGGTAATAAAACATCCGATTGCCCTGCATGCAAAATCACAAACACCTCTGTAAACTCATTTCCTGTCTAAATTCCTTTCCTACCATAATCTCCCCAGACGGCTATCTGTATGATTGCTACAAAAATTAACCAGCGGAAGCGATTATCTAATTATCACCTGTGTTTTCGTGCATCCGCCAGACGTATTTCTTTCTGTCGATCAGGCGAGACCACCTTTGTGTCAGCAAGGATTGTCTCTATCAAAGGTGGCTATATGACTTAAGTGATAAAAGTATTATCCGCTGACCTGATCAATTAGCTTTGTCATGCTATGATTCATATGGTGAATCGTAAATAAGTCTGGGAGCGGCTCGGCAAAAAATGTAGGTGCATAAAATATGTCAAATAATAGGACGTCGAAGGTGCGTGAGAAGGGCACAAAAGAACATGCAGAAAACGTTTTGTGACAGGTTTTTAATCATTTCTGTGCCTTTACCCCTTTGATTGTCCGACGAAAGTTATGAATGCCTTTGATAGTCAGACAAAAGCTATGTACCCCTTCTTGAGAAAATGGTCATGAAAGCATAATTAAAAATTTTAAATTTGAGGCTATGTACATGGACCCCTAGAATTCATTCATGGACCACCAAGGCCACCAGTGAGTTCGTGGACCACAGGTTAGGAAACATTCCTCTAAAGTAACACTACAATTTGTATTTTGTTACCTCAAACTGGAAGTCTGATGGACTCAGCGGTTAGAGCGCCTGACTCTCGTGAAAAAAATTACTGGGCTCTAATTCAAAACCTGGAACGTGACGCTCCAGTCTACCCAAGTGTAAACGGATAGCTGCTACTGTTTTTGAGTAAGGGAAGGTAAAGGAAGCTAGGACGAGAACTGATCACCCCACCTCATGAAGCTGGGCCTAGTATATTGAAGTCTGTAACACTATGTGCCATGAGACTACCTTTATTGTTTATACTTCAGACAAACTGGAATGTAGTATAAGACAACACTCATTTTAGATTACTTTATTACTACATTGGGGCAGTTGACCGTCGTGGAAAAACCCCACTGACTTTCTTAGGTGTGGTTTTCAATTTGGTGCATCCAGGGCTGGATTAGACTTTTGGCATTTTCATTCCGATATGTGCACTGAAACGGGTTTAGCAAGGGGAAATATTTTTTCTCACCAATGGTAGTCCCTAAAATTTTCGTAGATCTAAAAATTGTGTAGATCATGCCTGCAGTACTTACCGGGAAATCCTGCACTGAGTGAATACTCTCCTCCTTAAATCTTCGATCACTTCGGTGCCTTTTTTTTTTCTTCTTCTTTGTTTCAAAGGTTATGTAAATGAAAATTTTACATATCGTACGTGAAAGTCATCGGCCAATTGTAGACGTGAAAGTCATCGGCCAATTGTAGACGTGAAATTCATCTCCCAATTGTAGCTGTGGAGAGTTGTCCGAATTCAGTGTTTGTTGACCTGTTGCTTTTGGTTTGTCTTGTTTCGTTTTTTTAATATATATTTTTTATTTAGATATCACGTAATTTCAACATTTTCTTTTACATCCTTAACTCAAATCTAACCCCTGTTTGTATTTGTTAGTCAATTAGTCACAAAATATAATTTCTCTTCTCCAACCCCTCCCCCCCCCCCTCCCACCCCCAGGTCTTTTGTTTGATGTCAAAGAATGTTACAAGAGGGCATGTGGTGAACATTAGAAGTCAAGAATTTTTCAGGGAACCAAAGCAGAATTTGTGGAATACGAAGCAAGGAAAACATAACCAGGAGATGGATTGGTCTTACAAGGAGAAATCAACCTTAAGCATAATTGCTCAGTCGGCATGAAACTAGTTGGAAACGGGGCGAGAAGGTCTAGGAGATAAAACGCCATGAGAGCAGTGAAGATGTCCCTACTAAACAGAGATGGGTAGAATAGCAGAAATAAGACATGGATGCCGAACGCGGTCAATAGTTTTAATACTCAAGGGGAGACAAGCGTTTGTGATTGTCATTTTGGTTAGTGAAGTCTTAATCGAATGAAATTTTACAGTGCGCTATGGCATGGGAAGAAATCAAGAAATGAGCTAAAAGATAATATCACAGGTCCCTATCTGTGGAGAGACATGATCGCCCACACGTCTGGATATAGCACTGGATCATAAGAAAACATCCTTGTGGATATCTAGGCAAAATATTGGGGAGTAAGAAAGAGAACATTCGCGATTCGCAAAGCAAGGAATATGATGCGAATAAGAATGGTTGTATGTGGGACTATCAGTCTCTTCACGAAGAATAAAATGCTTTGGAAACCACAATTTCAAGAAGAAGAGCTGTGACGCAGGTTTCTTGCAAAGGCGCCAACTACAGTGGTGGTCACATGTCAGTGTGGCAGTCTCTACAAATGGTTATTGTTATGTTAGAGTATGGCCTACCACCTATTATTATTCAAGTACCTCTCCGACTAGCATAGGTCATCATGCCTCTCCGCAGCTTCCTGGCCACAGTGCTATTTATAAATTACGTTGTTGACATTTGACCCAATCCACCAGCTTCATAGACAATAGAAAAGCATCATTTTCCGCCTGAAAACTGTCCACTGCAGATTACAAGGCCACCTCTATCACCTCGGGATATCTCACACTAAGAGGAAAACAAATGTCTCTTTTGAGTATTGGGTCCCTGATATGAGTATCATGTGTACTCCGCTTCTATCCACCACTTCCATCTTCCTCACATTATTTTACTCTTCCTGAGTGTTAAGTTTAACCCTAGTGAGTCGAATGAAAGTGCTTTTGGATAGTGGAAGACAACAACTGCAGAATATATACATATATATATGAAATTTACTAAAGTGCTTGCATAATAACTATGTACACCATGATATCATCATCATCCATTCCCTGCTCTCTATGGAGAATGTGGTCACTTCTGCTGTTGGTTCCTTATGAGAAAACCCGCAAGCAGCAGCTACCATCTCTTGGTGGTTTACTTGTCACGTTATTTACAGTGAAGAAGTTGCCAGCCTCACATGCCACTGTACATGTACAAGCTAATTATACCTGTAAAAATGCAAAATTTGAAATGATAAAATACATATTACAACTTACCCTGTGTTTTTGGCAAATAAAACACAAACTTGTTGCACAGGAAACGTATGAATTTTGTCGAGCAACTGATTTAATATGCCGTCTCTTCAGGTGAGTTAGGTTTCTAACATATATCACTTGAAGTAGGATCCTAGAACTTAAGGCGCAAAATGACCCCCCCCCCCAATTCCCCCCCCCCGTCTGCTCTCTTCTAATCATAGATTTTACGTCCGGTTCTGTAGCCTGTCTTATATTTGGGACCTGGTATTATGTGTTCCTGGCTGTCTATGATTTCTCGTTAACGAAATTTGAAGTCATTGTAGTAAGTGGAGAAAGCACTAGGTTATAACGAATATTTTTGCTCACACACCTACATTGCTTTCCGGACGAGAACTTCGATCAAGAGCAGCCTATATTTGCATCTCAAATGCCAGACCAATGGTAAATAACTTGTCTGATTTTTGGTAGGGGTCTTTTTCTCCACCCACATCTGTCCTGTAGAGCATTCTACATGATATATAAAATATTGTTTTCAAACTCCATGTCGTGAAATATTCTAATCCACATATATAAATTAAAAAATAAATGTAAAGCCTAACAAATAACTTCAATAAAAGGAAAGAAGAATGGTAAAGAACAGTGCTGTCACAATGACTGTACTCGAAATCCCCCTTGTTTTCTAATTCGTCTGCAAATTGTAACGTTTCACGTTGATAGTAAAAGCCTACTGCTTCAATACCCGCTTTCTACGATAAAACATGTGCTGCATTTCTAAGAAAAACCTTGAGATACGCAGGTTGACCTAGATTTAAAATTCCATTCATGTCTTTTTATACACTACGTTACCTAAAACGAAAGACAGATGGACTAAAGATAGAAAGAAGGGAGGGGCTGAAAGCATGCAACACTAAACACGCGTCTCGCTACACAATTACTACCATCACGCGTGTAAGGCCACAAGCACTAGCTTTTTTTCAAATCGACCGTGATAAAAAACACTACACACAAGAGAGTTATGTTTTAAAAAACTTACAAAACGCTTATTAGGAAACATGACATTCTACTGTTTTATGTCTTAAATCCTGACATTAGTCTGACAGTACAGCAGGACAGGTGGCGGTTCTAAACATAAAAAAATAAAAAAAAACTACACGACTATCCTGGAAAATACATATTTTGAACGCAGCCCCTTAGCCCCATTAAATTTGTATATTTGGGTTCCTTAGGACTTGCTGACAAAGAATATGTTAAACGTTACGCAAATAGTCTAGGAATTACCAAATTATAGCCAAAAGAAATAGTGAGGGATGTCAGACAACACCCAAATCAGAATCGCTCAGTGGCATATTTTCACCCCACCATTGTACGGGAAATGGGTCTCTATGTTAAATCCGATTTGATTGGAGCGCAATAAATGTAAGGCTAAACACGATTAGTCGGGCTATAAATACTACTTCTTTGTTGTTAGGGGAAACGTGAGTAGGAGTACTTTTTTGAAAAGCCGTGTAAACATGGCACGATTGGTTAGACCTGCCAATATAGTCAATTAGAGGCGTCAGGTCAACACCACATTTGCAAATAAACTTACTACAGAACCAGTGCGTTGAGCGCCAGTGCATATTTTTCTAAATAAAAGCCTGGGACATCGGCAGATCGAAATTGTGTTATATTCAGTGCCAGTCAACGTAATTCTGTATTATTTCCATGAATTGTGGTAAGCTTGAAATATTTGATATCTTTTAATGAAAATTGAATGTAAATTGATAATTTATGTCTGTATATATGTGTGGTTCAGTAGCGAACATGAGGTATAGCCTATATAATGCTCCAGCCTGAACAGAAGGTGTAGGAGGAAAGTAAAACTACATGGAATTGCCAAACAGTACACTGACACCTATATTATTGACTAGAAAGAAATAATCTGGAATTGCAGAGGCGTAATAACCATTAGGGAGGAATATACTGGTGAAAATTGTTTCAGATGAAGATAGCAGTTGGCCTACCGCTCTGAACTCAGTGTTTGTTATGTATTTTGCTCAGAGTAGAAATAGAGTATAAATTAGTTCTGAAGTAGGAGGTACAACCTTCTTGTTTCAGGGACTGTGGTCCTAAAGTTATTGAGCAGCACCTGGTCAGAGCTTTGCTGAATCCAGAGGCGGACAGCATACTCCTTGGTCCATATAGCAAACAGTGAGGTGTCTCCAGAACACAGGGGAGCACTCGAGCAGAGGAGTCTTTTCCTGCCACCATCACGAAAGATAAGCCTATGTGGCCAGCGGAGCTCAACATTATGTAACCCCATCTTAAACTGACATTGTGTAAAAATAAGAGGGGAAATTAATTGTTTTAATGAACGGAACTGAGAACATCTCCAATACTAGTTCCAACAGAAACAAACACTTGAAGTCATGATGACAAATAACAACATAGCTTGGCAGAACAAAACCAGTATTACCTCCAGATACCTTCACAGCTGATCTCAGTCAGTACACTAAGTCCCCTATAAATATTTATAATATCCCACTTTACCACACTCCATACCTTATAAAGTCTTACTACTTCCGTGGGAACTGCTCATGTTTACAACCTACTACTTCATAGATCTATTACTGATAATCGTCTCCAAGATGTAACTTTCTCGTAATTATTTATCACAACAAGGGGAGGAAGCGATTACGTATCATTCCGCGTCTTAATCTTAACAAAGATTGCCATCGATCGTGTTTTTGGCCACTACATATTTGCATATCTCTAAATAACGTCTGTCCATCCATATTGGAAATCCGTGAATCAACATGTTTTGAGTATTGCCCTAGACAAGAAGTCTGGATAAACAGAGAGATTTCGCTCTGTGTAGACTTTTACTCCGTCTGGAGCGGCGATAAAGAATAGTCAATGTCGCAACTTCGCTTTGCGCAAACATAATTCAATGTAGTTTCAAAAATAGGTCACGTACTCGGTTAAAATTAAGGGAATAACACATTAGAAAAAGTTGTGTCAAGAAAACCTTGAACTATGAAATCGTAAACAATAAATATTGGAAGAATGTAACACGTAAGAGGAGTGATAGATAATAATGCCGGAATGGAGAGAAAGACCAGAAAAAAGAATGAACATATTTCGTGACAGAACAATATTTCTGTTGCCGCTATTACGATAACTAGTAAAGGAAAACACAAGAATTAGGGCTGCACATTTATTACTGTCACAAATTATACTTAACAGTGTTCGATTATACTGTTGCCCCCAACACTACGATTTACAACAAAGCTATAATAATGTTCACAATTATTGTGTTTTCAACGACACCACGTTCTGTGATCCTGTTCACAATTTTGTGCACAACGACACCAAGTTCTGTGATGACGTTCACAATTATTGTGTACAACGACACCAAGTTCTGTGATGACGTTCACAATTTTGAGTAAAACTTTATCAAGATCTGTGATCCTTTCACATCTGCAATCTTGCAAAAATGTTGTTACTTTTTCGGCTTTAATTTATGTAAGGCGGGAACGGGACAGTTCACTCGAGGTTCCTTAAAATTTTGATAATTTAAAATGTATCATGTTAGAGGTGCTTGTGCACAATTTCAGCTACCTAGGTCATCTGAATCTAGTGAACCAAATGCTCAAAGACTTGACACATCCAAACATCATATTGAATAAAAGTGCTTTAAAAAACAGTCTCCATCAGGGAACAAGGGAACAAATCAACGCAAACTACTTCTTCTTCATGTGGCATGCGAACTGGTGTACGTGATAATGTCTCTACACAACTTCCTGGGCGCAGAGCTGCTTATCAGTTCTTTTGTTGACTTTTTCCCATGTCACGACGTTAAACTGTCTGTGACGGTATTGCCTCCCCTGCTTTGCAGTAGTGGTCCAACAGTGGCCAAAACTCAAGAGTATCTAATATGGGCTTCAAATGTGTCTACCTTTGCACGAGATTACTCTTGGCAGATGTGTAAATAGAAGGGTAATCACGCTTCTATCTCAATTGAGTATTCACAAGATATTCAGATAAGCGAAAACATTGCTGCATTGGCTGAGCACGTTAATTCTAGAATCTGCCGACAACGTTTGTGAAGAATTAAGCAATAATTAATCTTAGCTCGTTCAAGCCCCCACCTCTGATTTACTCAATGGAATTCTTATTATTCTGGTATAGCTCTGTTTAGAGTGTGTGTAGTAAATTGACTGAGACAAACATGCATTACATTTAAAATGATTAAATCGAAGTTAAATTTGTAAAATTACAAATAACAAAATTTAATAATCACTTAAGTTTTAACAGTATAAAAATAATTGAATAGTTTAACAGAAAAGGTTCATCATTGATGGATAGTAGGTTCTATGGGGAAAAAAGTTCACTTTTGCAGCTTATATATTGCACTTAGCTGCCAGTGATTATTTCTGCTCCCGCTGGGTTTGTTCTTTTTACACTACTCATGCTCGTCGCTGGTCAAAGTTGTAGGGTGCAGCTGGTTCCCAAAGTGTCAGAGAGAATCTACAAAGTTGGTCCCTCGTCTTAAAGCTCAGGTCACTGTTCCCTTCTTGTTCCAGAGATAGTACCCTTCAACTGGTACCCCCACCAACAACTAAGGTAAAAGAATAGAAACGAAACGCTCTGCTGAGTATTGCGTTTCCCGACACATACTTATGTTCCCTCTTTCTACTATTCTACCATCCGATTTACTAAGAATTTACCCTCGATAAGAATTAACTTTAATCCCTCGAGAGAAAACTTTTTTTACATTGAAACTGAATAGCTTTATCGTTATTTTACATTTAAATGAAAAAGTTAATAGTACAGAAATAATATGTTTACATTTACATTTCCACTGATTGAAAAGTGTTCACAATATAAATTGAAGATGTTTTCATTTATGTTTACACTGATTTGAAAAGTTTGAAAGTTCAATTAATTTTAAAGTGAATATGTTAACATCGACATTTACACTGGTTTGAAACTGTAAGTATTATAATAAAAATTTACATCAATTCTTTCATCTTTCCCTTCCTGCTCCATATGAACTTGGGGCTACTGATGCGTTTAGTTCTCCTTAAGAAACTAGCAATAAAGCAGTCGTCAGCCCGTGCTGTGGTGGTTCATGACATCATCATTCTATGCTCTGAGGTTGCCAACCTCAAATGACTGGGACATCCAGTAGCGATTTTCACATATTAATATTCACATGGTAATGAAAATATAGAATGTAAAATTACAATTTACGCCAATCCGGCTCACATACTTGTCGTGGTTGAGTTGGAGTGTAGAGTATTTGTCGAGTTGGACAACAGTAGTGAAATCGACAAGGGATAGTGGACTGACAGAGTTATAGATTACACTTTAGATAAGGTGTAAATAGGAGATGGACTTGAGACAACCTGGAAGAAGATTTATTCAAAGGATCTCTCTCTCCAGACCTCAACTCACTTTTACTGTCTAAGCATCTCCTGCTCTCACTCTTTTCTCTTATCATACATAGAGATTCTAGTAAAGAGCTAAAAATACAAATATGGATGGAAAGGTCGTGAACAGCGTATTAATAAAGGTGTAAACTTTATTCAAGAAGAAAAAGCATGGAATTAATGCATATCATAAAATTACATCAATAATCATCAATAACCAAAATATGCAAAATACACCAACAACCACACACACACCACCATTCATAAAACCTGTAGAACACAGATAGATGAAATAACTGAGTGTCAGTCCGTCCGCTTTCGGGACCATATGAAATAGCTCCAGTAAGTGGTTTTTTCGTACATATCCTCCATGGGGGATGGAATTAACCTGAATAAAATCACTGTATAGGCGCTATCATTGGTGATTCCTCCCTAATTGCGCGAGGTGGTCTGGAAGACTCTATTTATCTCCTGCTGATCGAATAAACAAACTGAGCGACAGCCTGTCCGCTATTTCGTGGGACCAAATGTGCTAGCTCCAGAAAGTGTATTACTTGTAGATCCTTCGTGAGGGACTAGCCTACAAAACTTTCTTTGTTGGTTGCTAAACGTTGGTGACTCCCCTTATAGCGTGAGTGGGGCTGGAACTCTGTCTATCTTTCTTGCTGGCCAAATAACCGAACTGAGCGACAGCCTGTCTGCTTTTCGTGGGACCAAATGTGCTAGCTCCAGAAAGTGTATTACTTGTAGATCCTTCGTGAGGGACTAGCCTACAAAACTTTCTTTGTTGGTGCTAAACGTTGGTGACTCCCCTTATAGCGTGAGTGGGGCTGGAACTCTGTCTATAGATGGCTGCTCATACGTGCGAAGTTCTACATAATCCAGAAATAAGCCATGGGACGAAGTCACTTGAGGACAACTGATCCCAAGGCGTGCTTATCCGGCGCTAGAATAGGCTTTAAATCCGGTTTTGGCTGGTTGACTGTGGCTTGGCTGAGTGCCCCGTTTAGGCATACAGAGACTGGTGAATTGAATTCTGCTATATATGCTGGGCTGATTTATGTGCTGGAAGCCGTACTGCTCTGACTGGTAATCCAATAGGCGAGTAGGAAACTACTACTGCATTAGATGATTTCAGATGTAGCGTTGGCTCGTGGCATTGCGTGAGCTTAACTCCCGTGAGAGGGAAATGGCGTTGACAAAGGGTTGTTGTTTCAGGTATGGCTGTGACACTCGTGGGGCTAGATATCCTCAGAATCCCTCTAGACCGAAGAGACGGTGACATTCTTCGTCTGACTGGAAACTAGACTAGCAATTCGGTATCCCCTGAAACTGAGACCGAAAAGAGACACCCTTTTACATCAAGCAAATAATAAATCACACTAACTTTATACAGAAAGTTTCGCTCCACTATGGGATTAAATTTATTGTAGTTATTGCTATGATAGTTTAGGGCTGTCTTTAACCATGTCTCCTGTTCCTTAAAAATATCAATTATCAACACGCGCCCGCATAGGCTTAATATATTTTGTACACCCAGGTACCTGTCAGAAAATGTCCTGACATCAAAAAACTACTTCTCTTCTTCCAACTAAACATACATCTGAATGGATATGCTTATTCATCTTACAACATTAAGTGAATTTACATAAACAGATTACAGCATTTGAAATTACACAGATAAATCATATGTCCCTTTTGGGGAAATAAAATATTAATATCCCACAAAATGAGTACAAAGAAAATGCAATGTTCTTGCTATAATAATACAGTTGTGGCTAAATCATAAGATAGAATTATATCTCTGCCTGGTGACTGCTTTCTGTGAAAGTTATGGACTAGTGCCTAGCCACACAAGTAAGCATAAAATGATTCTCCCTTGCCACTGGAAATATCTATCAAAAAGGAATAAGTGACTATCTCCTATAATCCAGAGTTATTACCTGCATCTCACTATTCAGTTTTTTAAGTGAACAATCCACACCTGACATTATCTTACAGAAATGACAGTTAATTTAGCCTATTCTTAACCCATGATAAGCGTCTGTGGACTGATTCTACGCCTATTATCTGTTATTGTAAGTTTAACATTTAACCCATGATAAACCGTAACAGTTTAAGCACCCTTACTAGGCCGTAGACAGCGCTACCTTATCACTGAACTAAATTACTAGGAGAAGTCCTCAGAAATGAATTCACTTTCCTAACAGATATATAAAAGCTAACATGAATATATCATATTATAATAAGATATGTCAACTCACCCCGAAAATGACTAGAACATAGGCAAACACATTCTAGTACTGTGTTAAAGTTTGCCTTATCTCATGATGGTCATCTACGGGCCAGGAATCTTCTACGAGTGTGTTTGACGTAGTAAAATTTCAAGTCTTATAGCTTACAAACCATTCTACCCAGGACTCAAAGGGTACTAGCCGCTCGTGATCAAACGTTTTAAAGCGACCAGAGAAATTCCCCTGTTCGGACCACAGAGGGTACCCGCCGCTAACGAACCGTTTCTTTCACAGAAACCGTCTTTGGCTCGTTCTAACACTTTAAGCGTAACAGACGTTCTTCTGATCAGGCCAGGTGTGCTGACGTAACATTATCGTTCGCTGACCGCTGCAGGCTCGAACGTAAACAACCTCGGGTGGGGTTTGAGAAGGAGAAAACAATTGGGCCCTACAGGTAGCAAAGCAAAGAGAAACAAAATGTGTAGGAAAACAGAACATTAAAGAGTAATAACATTGAGACGAGATGGAAAAATAAATTAAGTCACTGTCTACGTGACAATACTTTTTTGCTTAGATGGATGAAGCTAAGGCACTAGCCGATGCTTTTTTACACGTGTACTTGGGGTCGTTAATTTTAACTTTAATTCCCTCTCTGCCTCCGTGTGTCCAGTTTCCTCAGATATTCCGGATTTCCTTATTTAAACTGATAAATACTCCAATAAAAGGTCCGCTCTGATAAAGTGGAATTCTGAATTCTAGGCTTCACTCTGGTAAGGTCTAGTTGTGACGTCTTGGCAAGCGATCTTCACAGTAAATTTGACTGACTGAAGCGTCAGTTATATTCACTGTCCTCCCCCGCTCTGTTTGTTATGGAGCGAAGTGAAAGCTCCAATCATTTCAAACATGCTGGTTGAGGGGGGGGGGGGGGGGGGGGGGGCGGAAGGAAAGGGGTAGGGGGGGGGGGGGGGGGGGGATTTCAAAATATTCCTGACATGGAAAACATTTTTGAACGTAATGAAGAGGTCAAGTCTTCCGTATTATGGCATGAAAATTTCCGATCCATGGCAGGCGAACTCACCAACACATATGTAAACTCCTACGCAAATGTGTTTCAGATGTAACAAATTTACTACTTTATCAGAAAGTAATCTATTAGCAGACGGGTAATCTCGTTATTTGTCCCGCACTTTGGTCTTTTTCATCGGTTGGCAAATACGCTGGCGATTTGCAGGGCTAATCTGTAGCGGCCAAGCTTTGGTACACCAGAATTTACCAACTTTCCTGACGTTCAATATTACCTCAGCCGCTCTTTGCAAATGTGATGTGTTTATCATCAACAAGGAGTTTCAAATGTTTGAATAAACAAACTCTCTGCTGCATAGCAAACATAAAGAAAATGATGCAACTATGGAAAATCACGCAAATAAAATCAGTACAAAAATGTAACTGATTATGGCGCAGTGAAAGAGAGATCGGAAAGAGGTCGTCCAAAAATCCATCTTGTGATACTGTCCATTATCTTGTTTTCTTGGTCGACCTTTATTTCCTTTTCCTTCAATTTTTCATGTTTTAACAAAATAAGCAAACATTCCTCTTCTCATAACATGCCCCAAAATATTAGTTTGCTGCGTTGTAATTAAGAATTAATATTGCTAACAATCTAAAATAAATAAAAGGTGAAAGTAGGCCTAAAGCATAAACTGACGTAGAGGAGTGAATTGTTAGAGACTTTGTCACACAATATTCAGATTTTTTATGAGGTAGGATGACTAGTTCCTCTTCTCATTCCTTTGCCTTCCCTAATTCACTAGCAGAGTCAGGTACCCATTTAGAGAGGCAAGCGCTCCAGCCGCCTCAAGTAAATAATCATTAATAGAGCTAGGTTTCGGGTGATTTTGCATCTTTTTTTTTGTGTGTGCACAACAGGAATGTTGCTCAGTTGAACACAAATGTGATTTATACAAAACTAAGCTCATTTAAGAGTCTTTGTTAGAGCATTATTTAGCAATTTTTTTTTTTTCATTTTTGCATGTTGGGGCATTTTTTGAGATTTTTCGGTCATTTTAAAGCATTGTTGGTTGTTTCTTGAGCGATTATTTTGCTTTGTGGGGGGGGGGGGGGGGGGGGGGGGGGGGGGGGGGGGGGGGGGGGGGGGGCATTGTTTGTTGCTTCTTGAGCGATTATTTTGCTTTTTTTTTTGGGGGGGGGGGGGGAATTTTCAATAAAAATATGCATTTTTTTTTAGTGTTTACGTGTTATTACCTATCGTTTTGTTTGTTTGTGTTTTTAAATTTCTTTACTTCACTGTTTTCACCATGCTGTTTAATAATTTTCCCTAAACCCCTGAAAACAAATGACTTTCCTACAGAAAGTCAAAATTTGGATTTCTGCCTTGTGTCATTACTTCCTTAGAGAAGTCAGCAGTTTTGTTAGTGGATCAGATAGATTTGATGAAGAAAATCGTGAATGACTTACA